>VZSF01001148.1:391002-469069 GCA_013398295.1 Chionis minor
TCGGCGTCGCGCGTGGAGCGGCAGAGGCCTCGCCGGGAATTCAGCCGCCCGCCTGCGGGTGCCGGGCTGGGGGTGCGGGGTGGGGGTGGGGGTGGTGTGTGAATGCGGGTTTGGCGTCTTGAAATCGTGTCGCCTGTCGGTGCGTAATGACCCTGCGTGTGTGTCGCCCCCGCCGCGCGCGCCCCTTGGGACACGCTTGGGCGGCGGGAGGCACCGCTCGGGAACGGGTGGATGTTAGGGATGTGCCGGGGGGGTGTGTGTGCGGGGGGGGATGATGCGGCCGGGCCTGCGCCCGCCAGGGGCTGAGCGCCTGCCAGGGGCTTAGCGCCCACCATCTGCTGCTCTCCGGTGCCCAGGGAAGCGTATTTTGCGCTGGAAAGGCAGGGAAGGGCGCATGCCTGTTTCTCAGAGCGTCTCCGAGCTGCTGGTTGGGAATGGGGAAGGGAATATTCCCTCTTGCGGTTGGAAGTAGAGCCCGCTTGTCGAGGAGCCGCGAAAAGCCCGGCAGCGGCGGGGTGCCCTCGCGTCTGGCACGGGGGACGGCATTCCCCAAAATCAGCCTCCCTGCCTTTCCCGGGAAGAGCGAGGTTTGGGGATTTTTGAAGTTAACCGTGAAGCAGAAGGCGACGGTGAATTCGCCGAAACGGGATTAATGGAGCCGTCGGCGTTTAGAACGTGGATATTGTGCCCGGTGTCCGCAATTTAATAAAGCCTTTTAATACAGTGCCTGTCTGAAAAGTCTTTTGGCAGAGATTTGCAGTAATCCCATTTGGAGCTAGTGGGACATGCAAATATTAAAATGGACTCGGTGGAAGAAGGGACAATAATTTTGTTCCACGGTTTAAATGCGTCTAATAATGACTTCCATTTAAATGTGACCTGGTGTGCTTTCGAAATGACTTCAAAAAATGGGTTGTTGTAGCATTAATAAAATGCCAGACCAACGCGCATAAGTTCCAGGAAAATGCTTTCCTGACCAAGGCATCTGCATGTCACAAGAGCGTTGAAGGGTTCTGTGTTGCATATTGTACGCTGCTTTTACTTGCAGGGTTTTGAGATGATATCAGACGTCTTCCGTTTTCTTTCATCCTGTAGGATATGTATTGATTTACTATGTATTTCTTTCTTTTGTTGCTTTTTCCTCGCTATTTGTGGGCTTACTCTATTTCATCTTACCGTACATCTTTAATGGCTCGTAGGAAGGTGTTGGATATATCTGGGTATAAAGTTCAGGCCCCCCCTGACATTCAGCATATTTAGTTTATGCTATAGCGGCATGCCACATCTGGATTAGTGTTTTAAAATGTTTCAGTTCTCATTAGCCCTAATGTGCTAATCTGTGTACACTGATACTGCATTTAAATCTTTGCATAGATGAGACTTTTTTTTTTTGAAATCTTCCAGCCCTGACTGTCTTTCTGTTACCTCTTTTTTTTTTAACCTTATTATTGTATGTATTATGTCGTATATCATTAACACCACATACGTGTGCTTATTTCTTGAAAATCTTAAGAGTATGTATATGTGTGTGGGTAAACATACATACACACACACACACACACACACACACACATATATAAAAAAGATAACCAGTCTGCTAACACTTCCTAGGAAAGCATGAGGAGGGAGATAACTCAGGGAGAGTACCCTACCCCCTGGAGTCCGTATAATGGAAAAGGAGAGGAGGGGATATTTCTGCCAGATGTCCTAGACCCTAGCCAGTGATCTCACTATTCCTTCTGGGATTCTCTCCCTGTCCCTGGTCTTCGTCATCTCCCTAACTTTGAACAGACTCCTGCAATGTAGGCCATTGCTCGGCATTCAAGCTTTTACAGAGGATTTTGCGTGTTTGTGGGAGTAACTGTCAACAACACGAAACAACAGTGGTCCTGGTTAGTTGGCTTTTATTCTTCTTTGGTTTGTGGAACCTATAGCAGGTTTTCACTGGAAATTGCCATGTGTGTGATACAGTGCGTGTTGGTAATTCCCTGTGATGAACGTTGAAGAGTTGTCAGTGAGCTCGCTTCTCTTTAGTGTCTTTCGAACTGTCCCAGTTCTTTTCCTGATTGCTCATTGCAGTGTCCTTAGGTGATGATTAATGAGCTTTCTGAGCCAGTTTCAGCTTGACCCTCTTGAAGGGGTATTTATTCTTAGGCTCATGTATTCTGCTTAGTAGCGATGAGAGCTTAAGAGGAACCATTGCCCTGGCGCTGTGGCTGGAGGCACAGTACGTGGTTCCATGGGCCCCAAAGCTGTCCGGCCACATCAGCTCTACTCTTGACATACAAATTAAAGTTTTCTTAAAAAGAAGTACTGATTATGTAGAAACTGACAGTACTTTTCCAAAGCTATTTCTTCTGAAGCAGTTTTCCATTTAACGCGCAATACTTGAAATTCCAAGTACAAATACCTAGAAGTTAAGTAAAATGCCCTTGAGATAGGAAACAAAGATGAGCTTCACCGACACCGGGGTAGAAAGCCAACCTTGGACTTGAGTCCCCATCCTTAACCAACACCAGAGACAGATCTTTCCAGTTTTATCTCTGTGGTCTGCTAATATTTGGTTATCTTACTTAAAAAAGAAAAATCAATAAGGTTTTAGTTAAACAAAAGTAAAAAGATTAAGAATGAAAATGTCAGTTCTTTTTCACGTAAGCATTGATATTACCCGAATCCCTGGCAAGAGGAGGATGGGGAAGGATTCCTGCTAATTGCTTTCCTGCCTTTGTATTTCAGACAACATGGATTTAAATGCCAGTGTCAGGAGGTTTGTTAGAGCAATGGGGGGTTCTGTGGGTTAATGCTCCGAGCTGTAGAGCTATTTTGTTACAGCAATATATAAAAAATGTATAGCTGTAGGTTGGTGCATAGGTTTGGATAATTCATAGGAACAAATACGGGCTGTTAGTTTCTATTTTTGTAGACAACAGAATCCTGTGTGGGCAGATAAAGGAGTCCCTGAAGAATGGTGTCTTTGGGTAGCAAACATTCGGGCTTTGTTCAGGATTGTGAAGAACGATGTGATCAGTCATGTCTGTCAGCAGAGCTCGGGGTAAGTCGGGAGCAAACGCAGCCGTGTCGTGGAGTTTGCTTCGGAGACGCTCAGGAAGCGGTGTTTTCCACGGTGTGGTTGCAAACCTTATCGTTTTGCCAGAACTGAAGTGAGTAAGAAATAGACATGAATATGCAAAAAAATGAAGAGCCCGCTGTGGTCATTTTAGTATGAATCATTGTAACTGTCTGACAACTAAATACCACAGAAATGTGGGTTGCTTAGAAATACCCACAATGAAATTGGAGATACAGTGCGGAATGCGTTTTTCCTAATGGGTGTTTTAGCCGTCTCTTTGTTACTTGCAATTTATATGGAATGAACCAAGAGTGGCATCTAGCAACGTGCTAGATGCAGTAAAAAGTAACTTCTGAACGAGCTAAAACGTTTGGCATAAGCATGTGGTTTGACTCCTCCAAGCTCTCCTCTTGCAGAACCGCGCTTACAAGCGTTTTTATAAACTTGAGGCAATAATGGAGCGATAGACACAGGAGTAGAAAACCCGCATCAGAGCTGGCCATTGACCTCATGCCCAGTATTTAGCGGCAGCAGAATGCCAGAGGTAGGGCACGGGACGCTGTTTCGTCGGGGTCGCGTTGTCGCTGGGAGCTGGATAAGGGGCTCTTGCTTCTCAGTGCACGGGCTATACTGCCTTCTTCCCATGGGACCGTTTTGGGGATAAGCAGGCTTTGAAAAACTCAAGTTTTGTCAGTGACAGATCCCTGGTTTAGCAAAGGCAGGCTGATTTTGGGCCTTGCACTGAGCTCCTGGAGAGAAACAGCCTTGGGGACCTCAGAAAGGGGCAAGGGCAGGTCCTTGGAAAACCAAACAGTCAACCGTTTCCAGCCGTCAACTGGCACGCTCCTTGGACTTCCTTCTCCCTCCTGAGAGCGTGCCACTGCAGGTAGGGTCGGTGGCCCTTCTTTTGCTTTGTCCTCCAGCCCTAGAGGAGAAAACACAGAGGGAAATTACTGCTGGTTTTGTCAGAAGCGAGTACCGTGTGGATTTTTCGCTTGGAAATCTGCCAGGTGTTCAGTGGGAGGGCATAACGCATGGAGTATTCTGGCTTTGGATCAAAAATGATCACAGCAAAGTTGACTGCATAGCGGCTTTCCTGGGACTCGGAGGGCTCAGGGTGAGACCTGCTGGAGAGGAATAGCTTACGTGGTCTTGGCAGTTTTAACGACTTTCCCGTCCTTCTTACACCCTTATGTGCCCAGGTACTGGAAGGTAGTGTGGAGAAATGTAGGATGAATACATGCAAATTTAGCTTGTGTGCATCAAGACGTTTTCATCTGTCAGTCTCTTGTAGAGCACCGAGGAAAAACGTTCAGGATTTTTAGAGGAAAATGAACGTGCTGACATTTTATTTAATTTTGTTGACCCCTTTGAAAGATAGTGGATGGGAGTAGCCTTGCTAGCTGTTTAAATTTCAAAACAGATGTTGCTACGAATACTGCTAAAATAAATAGCACCTCTAGAATGAAGACTTAATTATGCTCTGAATTCAGATTTTGTTCAAGGGTGTTCAGAAACATCTGTATTTAAAAATGGTAAGGCTTGATGTATTAAGCCTCATCTTTCCCTGCAAGAGTTTGAAGATATCTATATATATATATATGTATATTAGATACATTAATGTTGGAAGTCGAGGTAGGAAGAATGCGGTGCAAGACAGCAGAGAGGAGCCTCGCTGAGTTGATGATTTATCTCTACTTGCTTGCTCTGCTGATCTGTGGAAGAGAGAAAGCTTAGTCCTTATTCATGCTAGGTTTTTTGCCATTGCTGTGGTTCCTGGTACGTAAGGGTGAACTGGAAGGCTGCTAGTCCTGGCTTATGCTGATGCATCCTGTGCGCTGGGGGTTACGTGGACTCCCTGTGAACACAGGCGGATGGCTAGGGATCATAGTGTAGACAGCTCTAGTGGGGGAGGACAAAATAAGCAAATAATAATAATAAAAGACCATCCCAACATAAGAAAATAAGGTCTTTGGCTTAAAAAATAGCATATTCCCAATGCCCACGCAAAAGAAGTGGAAGGAAGTTGCCAACAGCGATAGGTGGCCTTGGTTCCTTACGTTTGTATGCAGAAATGTTGAAAATGATAAATAGGCGGTGAAGGCATAAGGACTAATTTGATGTTGTCAGAAATCTGCATTTGTTCCTAAGAAAAACTTAAGAGCAAAGAACTTTGAGGAATTCTGAGCTCCTCGTGTTCATAATGACTTAAAGTAAAAGATAACACATTTGTAATTTAATGGAGGTTTTCTTGACTAGCGTGGTAAAAATGCTGCTGCGGAAAGGGAAGTGGAATTGTAGTTGTCATTGTTAACAGCGATTTGAAGAGTAGAGTGAAAAATTAGACATTTGCCATGATGTTGCAGAGAGTTAGGATGACATCTTTAAGAGGCGTCACTGGGGAAAGAACAAAGATGATTTTAAAAAAAAAAAAAAAAAAGTAATGGGTTGTGGAGTCCAACTTCAGGGGCTGGCTGGAGGTGACAGTTTACCCCACAGTGCCCAGTGAGAGGTGATAGGTAGGGCTGGGGTAGCCTGAGAAGGGCTTTGAAAATGAAGACGGTGGCTGTGTGTGATGTGACAGAGAGCGAGGGAGCACGTGCCTTTGACAGGACGATGCAGAGAGCGAGAGAGGGATCAGAGCAGCAGGCAGTGAAAACGACCCACAGGACAGCAGCGCGGTGGGCGAGTCTGACCCCAGGGTGACTGTATTTGCCAAGTGTGGAGTAGGTGTGCTGCAGGTGACAAGAGAATTAAAGGTACATGACACCCTGGATTCATGTTTTCAATGAACGTAGCTTTATAAAAGTGGGGAAGGTTTTTCTTGATGTCTGTTAAAAGAAAACTGGAGAGTGTTCGCTCTTTGTTTCTGAATTAATTTATCACGTTACAGCATTAGATTCGGTAAGGAAGCAAAACCAACACTGTTCTAGTCCTGATAAAACCTTAAGCTAGCTTGCATGACACACGCAACTATACACGTTATTGAATTTTATTATTGTACACTTTAAGAGGAACAAAAGATGAGTCAGTTTGTACAATGTAAATACAAGACTGCAAAGACATAGCTGAGGTAAAGAAGAATTAAGAGGACTACTTTTTCTTCTACTTGAGAGAGTTTATTAACAGAGGGCAAAAGTTCTTAACAGATCCTGTAGCGCTGTGTTATCAATTTAGAAAAGCTGTAACCTGCTTGAAACTCTGGATCCATCAAACATGACGGTAGAAACTACCGGTGACTTCAGTGGAGTCAGAATTCTGCCACAAGCACACATACTTTATGAATGAGCAAGCAAGTGGATAGCTCCAGGAAAAATTAGACTATGATTAGAGTAACAGAACTTAATTTAAAAAAAATAAAAAAATTGCGACACATGAACTCTTGAGTGCATAGTCATGCTTTTTGGGAAGGGGTGATATCTGGACAGGCCAGAGGAAAGTGTGTGTAGTATCTGTAGTTGGGCATCTGCAGAAGAGACTGACAGCTACAAATGGAGCTCGGCAGCGCTTGGAGATGCATATCTACCACAGTATTTATCTTAGAATAACAGAAATTTCTGTGATCCCTAGGCAAGCTTACAGGTTTGCTATGGAAGGTGAACAATGGAACATGGAAAGAGTTACGTGGTGACCACGGCCGGTTTCCTTGTGCAGAGTAGAAATGGGACAAGACAACGAGTGACCATTTAATTGTGTCTTAGAGGGCAACACTAAGGTAGTATGGATTTGTTAATTTGGAATTAAAGAATATTATTTAAAAATAATTTTTACTACAAAGTTTAACTGGATGTTAACACTGAAGACCTCTTAGTCGTTAACTTTGCTTTTTGCAATGTACAGGGGATTGCTTATGACTGTACAAAATGAGGATTAACTTCAGTGAAGTGTTGAATGGAGAAAGATGAAGACATGGAAAAGTTTGGCAGAGGGAAGGAAAGTCCTGGCTGCCTTCCGTCTAGTAACTTCTCTAAGAATTTTCCTTTTATGTTCTTACAAATTTTCTCTTTCCTTTTACCTCTCCCAAGTTGAAAAATGAAGCATAGTGTTTCTAAGTCATCAGCTGTAGGCTGATACAGAAATCATGAGTCAGATCCAAAAAGCTACCAGCTGTAAAAACTCACCCCATTTCATGTTGCCTTCTAATTATACAGTTTAAAGGAAGGATACATTGATCGTCAAAGCCTAAGCGTTTTACTTAAAAACATGGGTCTCTGCTCAGTGCTCTGAGAGGTCTCCGATTACCTCTCCTAATCCAAGTCTGTTTCTTTCCACTTCCTCATGTTCTCACTCTTCCTGGCCTTCTTCCCTGCAGCCTGATGCTTCTTACTCCTAAGCTATACTTCATCTATGTTTGTCTTTGTTGTTTTCACTTTTTTTCTGTCTCTCTTTATCACGGAAGATTTCTCTGTCCTCCTCTGTTTATCTTGTATGTCTGTCCTCTGCCAGAAGTCTGGCTCACTCCTGCTACATCAATATTTTCCCCTCCCTTTGATTAATTATGACTCCTCTTCTTTGCATATTCATGTCTTTCCCTTACATTGCTTGGTTGCCTTTGCTTTCTTCATTCTTTCCCTTTCCTTTTATTGGTACTAATCTTGATTCTCGTATTGACAGTCTTGTCAGATTTGGTAAATAATGCTCCACTTCCTGAAATCTAATGTTTAAATTAGAGTCTGAACTTGTTTCCTTTTTTTTTTCTTTTTGTTGTTGCTGTTCCTTATTCTCTTTAGGGCAGGGAAAAGCCTACTATTGTCACTGCAGTGCCTCTTGAAGACATAAAAGCTAGAAAGCAAATACATATTCAACTTACCTTTATTTTGGGGGCCTGACTAAAGACTGTTGAATTTGTGGATCTTGAGTTAGTGATTCACACATTCTCCCTTGCTCCCTTTCCTTCAATTAGCTCCTGGTTTCCTCCTTCTGCCACCTTTTCCGCTGTACTCCAGCGTGTATGGAGGCAACTGGAGTTCTGCTATTGTGGAAATAGCAGCTCGATTTCACCCAAAACCTGCAGAAATGGGCCATGTCATTTAAGCAGAATATTAATCTTTAACACAAAATGAGTTGCAGGTTTGTTGCCAGTACGTACATCAGCTACGCTGTTGCCTGAAAGTCAGTGCTAATAATAATTTCAACTCTGCAAGAAGCTGTATTGAAGCAAATGCTTTTGGCTCTATGCAGAGGAATCAGACATTAGAGGAAGGCTCGGAAGACGCTCCAAGGCGCTAAGCGGCCGTTTGGTTGTGGTGTCACATCGCTAACGTCAACTCTGTAGCTTAATTTTTCTTCGGATAGCAGAGTGGAAGTGATTTTTGCACATCCTGCACGCTTTCTTACAAATATCCCGTGTCACTCCATTTTAACATACTGAATTAATCTATTTTGCTTTTAAAGTTAAGTCCTAAATGTGTGCTGCTTATTATTGGCAGCAGGACGTGATATGCTTGCTGTTTGTTTTTAAATCTATGAAGACGCTTTCTAACCATGACCTGTTAATCCTTGCAAGGCAGGGAAATTGTGTTTCAGTGAAGCACGGGCTATAGATAAATTGAGTATAATCTTTTTTTAACAGCATTCTGAGAGGTTTTTTTGAAAATAATTATTTTTCTCAGTCTAAGGAGTAGCCTGAAGCTCCTGCTTTGAGGGATGAGTCAGCGTGCCCTAATGCTTAATGAAAGTTTGGCATGACTCCTCTTCTCGAGAGCCTGAAATAAGAATAATTTTCAAATAGAAACTTGGAGGAATGAAAAATGAATGTGAAGATTTGCGGGTTTTTTTTCCTTTTGGTGGCAAATTTGTCTCTCTGAAGACTGTTTTCAGAGGTATAGGAAACCTCCCATTTCAGTCTCTTTCCTGCTTGCAAAAACTGTTCATTTTTTGCATTTCAACAATCTACGAGTGAAAAGTCATCTAATCTTCCAAACTGTAGCTTGTTTATAGATTGAAGTTAACTTGACAGTTAAAGTTATGCTATTTACGAGTAATGAATGCATTAGTCACTATTTGAAAGCTGTCATGGAAAAATACTGTTGATTTTTTTTTTTTTTTTGGCAGTAAGAGTAGCATTTTCAGCTATACAGATTAGTATCCAGTTGAATGGTTGTGCAGTCTGGATCTATGTGAAGAAGCAGCAGCTGAAATAATTTTGTAAGTCTTCACCTATTTACCAGATAAGCACTTAATACTGCTTGCAGAGACTATTCTACGACTCCTTGCAGGAAATACAGCCTAAGTGTGACCCTTAGGCTACACTTAGGAGTTTCTGCTTTTTCAGTCATATCAGCTGAAGAGAGAAGAAATTTCTCCTCCCAGCCAGTATAAGTAAAGCCAGTATAAATAAATTGGCTAGCATGGGCCATACAAAAGCAAATTAATTTCAATCATGATAGATGCAAGTATGTGCATGTGTCTTGGGTCAATACTGTTAGTGTTGGTCTCCTCAGAAATGTGGGAAATTCCCAAAGGAGTGGGCCCATAAGTCACTGCGAACAGCTCAGGAAAATCAGTTAATTGTATAGCTGGACTGAAGGTACAGAGAGATATGGAATGGTAAGGCTAATAATTACCATAAGGCAGAATATAATATTAAAATATTGTAAATCAGTTAGTAGTTTGCAGCTGTCTAGAATACTGTCTACAGTGCACCTGAGCTGGTGTGAGAGTTCGACTAGTTGTTATTCCCCCTTTCCTCCCCAGCACATGGAATCATGACAATAGTATCGCTTTTTAAAGCACTGGTATAAAAGTTGCCCGTCTCTTGTGTTGTTGCCCACTTCACAAATAATGTGAATAAATAATCCAGTTTAAGATGTTCCCTATGTATATTTTATAATAAAACCAGAAATTAATTATGATTTTTTTTTTCTGAAAGCAGTAGTAAATTTTGATAGTACCATATATGAAACAAGGAAGGTTTCCAAAGTTTGAGTGCTTTTCCTTGAACAGCTTTCATGGAAGTTAATCAAAGATCTGTTGAAAGGGCTGTGAGATAAACTTCTTGCTGTTTCTTTCAGAAATACAATTTTTGCCGTACTTGTTTTGGTCTGGGCCGGTTTATTTGTTTTGTGCTTCAGGACTTGGTTAGGACTTCCGTTAAAAGGAGCTTTTAGGATCTCAGCATTGCTATGAGGTGTAGCTGCGAGTACTTTGCGTCTGCTACTGAGAGAATCTAGTAGATAGTTTGACTCCTGTTCCATTAGACCATAGGAGATGCAAGTCAAGGTATTTTAAATGGGAGATTGCAAACACTGGTGGCCTTCTGTATGCCATTGGATCGTTATAGGTTTAAAATTACTATATTTTTTCTGAAGTAGTAGTTTAAAGGGGGAAAAAAAAGTACTTTTTCCCAAAAAAGGCAGTATACTTTTTTCCCCCCATCTTGAGTATGTTTCTGTGACTTAGTCTTGCATCATCTTGTATCATGGAGGTATGTGATTTTGGTCATCTATCATTTGAGTTTCACAGAAGTAGCCGCTAATATTAATAAATCCACTAATAATCCTAGGATTATTTCAAAAAAGCTTTCAGTAAATTTCTCCCATTTATAATGATCACGTGAATGTTACCATTTTAAACACAGAAGATGTCTCTTATGTGGATCTTGAAGTGAATCGACCGGAATTACCAGTCCTTTTGAAAAGATGATACATGTGGTGCAAAAGCTGCCTTTTTAAGTCACTCTTCTGTTCGTTTTGAAGCCAGACACCAGTGCTGAGCCTTCCGCTTGCATTGGCGACAGCTCACAGCGAAGGTAAACAACTTTCACTCTGTTAGGTGGATGTTCCCTGTTCAGTCAAGACGTGCGTAACCTTTAGTTTCAAAGGGAAGGTGACCAGTTCAAGATGAAAAATTAATCTTTTTCTAAACGGGCTGATTCTTCCTTAGTGCATGCCGTTCAGGTTTCGCATATGAAGTCAGTGTGATTGCTCCTCGGTGTGAACGTTACGCCAACCAGTTGGTTGGGCTTCCCGTGGGCTCGCCAGGCAGTCGGATGAAACAGTCCTTCCAGTTATGGCTACAAATTGCAGGCTCTTCCTAACTATTGCCGTGAATCCATCGGCCACGCTGGGTGGTGTTCAGCACTCGTCACCCGTAACGCACGCTCGCAGTGTAGGCACGGTCAAGCGAATGCATGCCCTTCGAGTTTTACCCTATGTAGGGACTTGGAATCGTGTCGCGTGTTTCCTAGGGTGAGTGCCATCAGGCCCAAAGTCACAAATTTTAACCTAGCAATGCGGGTGTGGTGCAGCCAAAAAGCAACGGCAAAAAGCGTAAAATTCAATGTCTGTTTATTCTGAAATTAAAGTTTTGGGTAGCTCCCCTTTGAAATGGATATACTTCTGTGGAATACTCTGCTTTCTGGAATATCGTTTTTCCAACAGAAAATCGTCTTGTCAGAATTACTTTGCCCTACTTTGATATCAGTTATTAATACGAAGTAATAAACTTGCTGCTTTTAGTGAAATGATACTTGCTAATATGCTGTGAAATGTCAGTCTCATTTTTTGTAAGCTGTCAAACCACTTGCGCTTTTATACCAACATGTTTTGTCTTTGAGAAAGTTGGGGTTTCCATTTGATGAAACAACTCATGAACCTAATTTTTCTGTATATTATAAATTCCAAAGTGATGTTTCTGAACTCAGAGGAAGTGCAAAAATTGACAGGAGGGACTTAGAAAAATTTTACCGTAATGTTTCAACTTTAATTTGCTTGAACTTTGTGGTGGTGTTGAACTCTTTGATATCCCAGAAGTATTAGATGAAACAGTGGCTTTTCCCTGGTTTGTGAATTAATGTTGTTTTTTCTCTTGAAATAATTACTTGCTGCTGCCTAATTTAAGCCAACATGTTTTCATGTTCCCTCCATGGCCAAGCGTCAGTCGTACAATTTAAATAATGAAGCCAGGCATTAAAAACACATCTTTTTAAAAGGGAGTATTGTGAAGGATCCAAATAAAGAGGGCAGGGCCACCGCCTTCTTGTTAGTTCTGTGATGCATATATAATAGAAATGTTATTGAAATGTATGATTAAAGTAAGGCAAAGAATTTTTGGCAATTACTGAAAAAAAAAAAGTTACTTAAGTTTTTTGGATTTTATTTGTCCATTATTTTTTACTTAATTTGAAACCTTTTTTTTTTTTCCCCCATTACAGATAAATCAGGCCGTTTACACTGCACAGAAATGGAGGTAAGAGAAGTATTTTGTATTCTCTGCTAGTGCTGGTTTAGCTCAGCTCTGTTTCATTAATTTATGGTGTAAATGTCATACATTTATAGTGTGGAGTTATCATTGCAAAGTTGTACTGTGAAATGTGTGTTGTATTTATGACTTTCATTAGCAGTTGCATAAATGTGTCTTTAACATGGGATATTTAATCTCGCATTCAAAAATAGGGGAAAGAAAGGTTAGAGCTATGTTATGCAGCAGTGATCTTGCTGGATATTAATTTCTTTAAAATATATATTTTTAGGAGTATATTTTATTTTAGATAATTTCTGTTGAATAAATTCTCTAAATTCTTTAGAAAGGATTAGCAGGTCATGGAATAAATTCTTAGTGTTTATAGTGTGTCTCAGGGATTTTTTTTTTTTTTTTTGACAATCCAAGAATTTGGATGGAAGCAGAGAAGACAAGTGATCTCGGGGTTACTTGTCAATCAAAAGACATTCTGATTTCAGATGCTTTATATTTCCTTTAATTTATCACTTTGGTAATATTTTGGGGCCCAAGAAATATTCTTGTGTGTCTTGCTGGGGTAGCAACAGAAACAAATCCAGTTAAATCTGCTTGATTTATATCTTGACCATTATTTGACTCTGTATATTTGATACTAAGCTGTGACTAGTGTTCTAAGAACGTTCAAACTATAATTTTGCCAGATTCATAGATTTAATCCAAGACTGAAAGGAAAACTGAGTAGAATGTCTTGTCGAACAAGATGTGGACTCATAGTATAATTTTTATTATTATACAGAGTAAATAATATAGTCTACTCCTTGAATAAACTTTTCCAGCAATAAATATAATTTCTATGTCCTTTGCAGGGCAGTCTTTTCTCACTGCCTTTGAACTTTCTTTGAAATGTAAAATGGAGTTTTTATTTCAACTGTTCCATCGGTACCTCAGGCTGAGCCTGAAGATGGGGCAAGTGCATGCATCTTAATTGGCGGGTTGTCTGTTTTCTTATCAATAATATATATGAAGGTGACAAACTGCTGTTACTGAATGGTTTATACATATAAACTGTTCATGAAGATGGCTGGGTTAAAGACAAAATGAAAGGCCAGCTAATTCAACTACAAATGGTAAAATGCTAAGACCCTCTAGATTTTTGCAGGTATTAGTAAAAAAAGGAAATGTTCTTTCTGCAGGATACAGTGTAAGGAATAATTCTTAACTGATAAAAGTACAGAAATTGGAAGTAGGCACTTCTTGTTTCTTCGTGTGTTCAGTTTAAGCAAATGTATCCTGGTTTTGTGTCAGCATTTGTAAAATCTCAGTCCATAAATCAGTACCTTTGTTTATAAACAATCTGGTCTGTCCTTTGCTTTGCATAGTAAATACTGTTTACAATGTTTCTCTGTGTTTTTTTTTAATGGAAGGTAATGTAGGCCCTAACACTAAAAATACAGATAATAATAAGCCCCTGTTAAAATATTTTAAGTAAACCAAAATATTTCATTTTGGGAAAGTCAGAGTGCTTTTGTTTCAAACGAAAATGTCTGCTGAGAGTCAGTCGGATATGTTATACTTCATCTTCCATGGGAAAAGAGTTTTAATTTTGATCTTTTAAAAATATTTTTCGTTGATAGTTGGAAAGAAAAGCAGATTAGAATTTCCCATGAGACCGAGGCTTCATTTTAAATTGTCTCTAATAAGCAGCACGGTGACCATCAGCATATTGACTCTTCTGTTTATCTTTGTCATTTTGAAGGAGGCTGTGAAGGAGTCAGTGACTTTTTCCTCCTCCACAATTCCTTTGGGGCTGCAGCTTTAGACTTGGAGTTGATGATGTTTGTGTTTTTCCAGAACTAGGAATGCAGCAGAGACAGCCCATGTCACTCTTTTGATTCCTGTGGAAGAGCGTGGCCTGGCTGAATGTGTTAGAATATGTGGGGAACTTCTTGAAATCATAACTAATAACAATAATAACATTTTTGCAGAACAAAATTGAATATAGCATTTATTTCAATTTATTTATTTTGACTTGATATAGCGTGTATTTCAAGCTAGCAATATGAGTGGTGCGTGAAGTACAGAGTCCAGATGCCGTAGCCGTAATGGGAAGATGGGAGTGAGGAATAAGGTGACCTTATTTAATCTGCATCTGCCTATGACTGTGTTACGTACACAGCGATAGCGCTTCTTAGTCATCTCAAGCGAGGTGGTGAAGATTATATAAAATATGCCAGCCTCATTTGTAAACATTTAGTACTCATATAGAAAGTATTCTGTGAATGCTAAGTGATTCATATGTAGGAGGGTTTAATTGCCGTGTTTTTGAAAAGACCCACCTAACTGAGCACAGGCCTGTTGTGTATGATTAGCGTAGTTAACCAGTATGTGTGCTAATATAAAGATGTATGTGACCTCTCACATCTGTTTGTCAGAAATGAATTGAATAGCGCGTCCCAAACAATGGTGAATAAATTGTTCAACACCCTTCAGCTCGTGTCAAATCACAGAAGGAATCAATTGTAGAAATTTTGTAGGGAGACTGTGTGCTCTGTATGCAAATTCTGTTCATGAGCTATCAGTTATATGTATCTCTAATTATTGAAAATCTTAACATGCAGTGAAAATTATAGTACTTGTCTATGGAGCTAAAACTGCTTTTTTTTACATTCTCATTGGGAACTTGAAATATTGACTATATTTCAGGTAATAATTTAGGGAAATAAATACAGAGGAGAATTAACAGGGACTCAGGATTGCCTCTTAGAAATCAAAATGGAGTCATGCATCTTTTCTTGTGAGCATTAAGTAGTGCTTGAGCATTATGTGCCAGTTCTGGTAAGTGAAGCGCTCATCCCTTGCTGATGGAATTATCCCCACAGAGAAGCTGCACTTCCAGCCTTTGAGGGACCTGTTATTTTAGATACCTGAAAGCCCATTATGCGTGTTCATTGATGTGGTGGTTCTGTGGCAGTAAGTCTGACCTCCTGATTTTCCCGAATTACTTCGTCATCACAAAGAAACAGCTTAACAGACACTTGGTTAAATGGTAAACGCACAAAACCCTCTAGAACTTAGGTTTTGATCCTTTGTGTTTTCTAATGAGCTGCTTTTTTGAGAGGAGCTTTGTTTTTTGTAATTTGTATAAGCTTCCGCAGCACATCAGGAGGAGGTTGATATTGGAGGAAAATGGATTTCTGTTGTTTACTTGCTATAAGCTTGGCACATGGCCCTTTTCATTCAGCAGTTTCATTAGGAATACATGGTGAATATTGGGCTGGAGAACTAATAACGTATTTGACTAATCTGATTTAGTGATAGTGAAATCCTGCCATCTGTCCAGAGTCTCTAAGAGAAATCAACTGTTTCTTGTAAAGGCTTAGTAGTTTCGCAGTGTAGTATGATGTGCCTTTAATAATCTACATGCCATAAAGTCACACAGGATTTATGATGAAATCTTCATTCCAGTGATGCCACTGGTAAACTTTTTGGTCAGCTGGGGAAGAGTCCAAAGGCAGACCTCAACATTGGTCTTCTGACAGTTTCAGATAAGGGCTGGTGGAAAAGGAGGTCTTGCAGTAACTTCAGTCCCTCCAGGGAACATTTTGCATGTGAAAAGCACGAAGAGTAGAGCTTGGAGCATTAAGTTAGGCAGCGTTGGTGGGTTTTTGGTATTTTTGGTTGGTTGGTTGGTTTGGTTTTTAAATCTCAAAGCACAAAAATGTTCCTCATTGTTACCCTGTGGTAACTTCAGCATTACCCAGCTTTTTCATGAGATTAAATGTGAAGGTTTGCAAATACAGGTTATATGACTCTGAAAGGGATCTCAACGTGGGGAGAATAAGGCAGTTCGTACAGGTCTTTAGTTCTTGCAGAACGCTTTCTGTATAAATACTACTATATTGTGCTTGATAAGATGCCGATCGTATCAATGACATGCTATCATATCTATGGTAGCTGTCATATGTACTGATTGATAATGATAGCTATTGTATCAATTAGCTTTAAGGTGCTATTTTTTCAGTCTACCAGAGCCAGTGGACGTGTTTGTCTGTTCAGACCAAGAGCGTAATCTGATTGCTCCTTCAAACTGCAGGGGAGAGTTAAGCTTTAGATGTTGTTTACGTGCCTACAATTGAATGTCCATTTGTATAATCCTTCTTTGTTGTGTATAATAAAATACAAGTTTAGAGTATTGGTATGAAATGAGAAGGCAATGTTTCATACGTTATTTTTGTTTTCTTTGCCTTGTTATCGGAAATAGAATTTAAGCTACAAAAGGTATAAAATCCCTTTTTCTGGTCTGCTAAATCCCTCGAAGGCTTCTGAGATCATGTGGTATTGTTTTTCTATGAAGTCTGCTAGTTACGAATTTTCTGTTAGAGATGCTGTGTTTTCCTGCCTTTTTGCTAAGTACCAAATAGTTAATAGTAAAAACATATTCCAAACAGGGGGTGTGCCCTCTGGGGATAAGTAGAAACCAGGTAATAGTTCTTAGAGTGATTGCATGGAGGGAACTCCTTGTTATTTCTCAGTGGATTCTGCCTAGGGTAATTCTGAAATGGAGGTAAAATACATTCCCAGAGTTCAGTAAGTTCAATTTCAGTGTGAAGTTTGACCTGATGGTGTTGGCTTTTTGAACTATGTGGGGACAAAATCCAACCCAAACCTTTCATTCTTGAGTATCTCTATTCACTCAGAAGTCCAACATCCACAACATAAAAAGTATGCAGAAGATTTGCAGGTGGTGAGAATAAAGTACATAAAATGTAGATTAAATGACAGACAAAAAGCACACAAAGAAGCTGAATCTTGGAAGTTTTTCTGCTGTTTGCAGCCATTCATTCCCTGCACCACTTCAATCCACATAGCACTTACACTTGCAGTGATGAAGTTGGAGTACTGAATAGGTTCAGTGGGAGGTTAGATTTTTTTTTTTTTTTTTTTTTGAGAGGTCAAGGGAAATCAGACTTTAGCATATAACATTTTAGGAGAGAAAGGAGCACTTTGGTGAGCTGGTTAAGTATCTAAATATAATACTACATTCAATTTGTACTGCATTTTTCTTTCCAGATGTTATGGTAGTTATCTCGCTGCAGGACATGAGTAACTTCCTCCTGAATGAAGTGGGTATTAGTGGTGTTCTGTGAAGAACAAACATAGATTTTTTTTTTTTTTTTTGATAAAATGTTATGGTACTATTAGATTATTAAATCACCTTGAGAGAGAAAATTGCTCCAACAGACCTTTTTGTGTGTGTATGTTCCTAATTGATCTCTAATTTTTCTTACTGCTGGGTTTAGTAGCTCGCTCTGACTCAAACATAAAGGCCCTTGAATATCTAAGCAGCACCGTTTCAACTATAACATGCATTACTGGATTAAGCTAATTTTAACATAGCTAAGATAACCTAATTGCTTGTTTATCAGTTTTGAATTTGCTGAGTGATCAAAGAAAACAGGAACTCAAGGGAGCTAAGCACTTAATTTCACTTCAGCAGTTCAGTTACCAGGTACCAGTTTACCAACTTAAAATTTAAAAGCAAATGTTGTTTTAAATTTAACCATTGAGAAAATGAGGCAAGGATTGAAAGATGAAACTAATAATATCAGTAAGTTTATTTTCAAAATGTGAAGAGATTTAAAGTGAGAGAAATAGTTAGGATGAGGTGAATCCATAGTGCTCACACCTGCTTTAACGACACCTGTGCTCTTCTTTTCAGTGATAACTTATATTAGCATTGAGTCATTCTAACATTCCTGCTTTGAACGCGCTTAGAAATATTGATCCATTTCATCTAAGCCATTCTTGTATAAAGTACATCACGTTTTAATGTATAAATTCTTGTTAACCACCTTGCATGTGTAGAGCGCCCAGCAATTTATACTTGGGGAAATAACATTATGAAAGGCTTTTTTTAATGCAGCTTTAGCTGACCTAATGCAGGTGAACGCGGGGAATTTTTCTGAACAAATAGTGTGGCTGATCTTTGTTTAGCCTTTAATTTCTCTTGCTGCCTTCTGCTGTCTTATCTCTCTGTTGGGAGCAAGGAGAGCTGCTGTGCTCTGGTTGTGAACATGCAGAAGCTTCAGTTACTGCAGGAGGGAGGAGAAATGTGGTGTCCTCTCATGGGATTCCCAGAGGTTACTCAGGGAAAATACTAAGAGTAAAGCTTAATTGGAATTTTAGTCAGATACGCATTTTCAGCAGGTTAATAACAGGGCAAGTCGTGGTGGCCAGTTCGGAAATCCCCAGTAACACTGTCTTTGAGCATTCAAAAATCATAAGGCTTATTCTAGCTTACAGTGAGATAAGCAGAAAACAAACTATTGAAAGGAATATTGTTTTTTTTTAGATTAGTTTCTAGGTTTTGGTTAATACATACTCAAATACATTATTATTTTTTTTTCTTTGCAGTTCTATGACTAAATGTTTTTCTTCACATGAACACTAACACGTAGCTTTATCTAAATCACTTGACCTGAGAAGCTGAGACGTTAAACAAAGCAAGATTTGCAGTCGAGTCGTGAGAGTGTGCAACACTGCCTGCTTTCTTTGGCAGAGAGGGCACTGAATCTGTCTTGGGGCTCACTGAGGCAAAAAGGAGTTTTTGTTAGTTTTGTACTTTCTTTTGTTTGACTTGACACAGTGCAACTCATTTGAGCTTTTGTTCCAAAGTGAACTTTTTAGCAACTGGTAAGTTTCTGTGCTCCCCGTGACCTACCAGTGTGAACATTTCCATCTTAAACTGTTTAATTTTGTCTGCCACTTACATGTTTGTAATGTCAATCATGGGAAAACAAAGCCAGCTCCAAGAGTTCTCCTTAATGGCATGAAGGAAAGACTCCAAAAGATGTTTGGTGCTGAACTCTTCGATTATCATTGAGTGTCGCTGTGTGCTGTAGCACCTGAAGTAAAATATTTTTATTTACCAAAAGGAAATACAGACAGTAAATTAAACAAACAAATAAAACAAAAGGGTGACTGATTTCTAAATGTGTACTTCATCATGTCCCTTTCTTCTGTTAACCAGTAGCAATTATGAAGCACCTGTAATGCTTTTAGTACTTCACCCTCAGCAACAAGTGAAGGTTAAATAATTAACTAGGACAAGGCAAGCTGTTCACACTTAGTAGGTTAAATCCTGCTTCATTAAAGAAGGTAGGGGTATTCTGTTAAACTGACAGGTGTTTTTTTTTCCTCTTCACGTATCCATCCCGAAGCCTGAAACAACCTTGTCCCCGTCTCCTGTCACTGTTTCCCATCTGTATTGTGCCTTTACTTCCAAGCCTCCCTCTCCTGTTTTCTTTCAAAATCTTTTATAGTTAATTCATTAACTTCATTTATTTCTCTTTCTCCCTAACCAAAATGTTAATCATCCGCTTTCGTGGGTGTGTGCTACGGCCTCTGCCCAATATTTGATGACTTTCAGCGTTGCAGAGATGACTCTCCGCTGCAAACGTGTTCTTTCACAGCTCCCTGCACCTCTGTTTGTTTCTTGGTCCTAGTGGATGTTGTGCTCTACCTGAATTCAGTATTTCTCATTGTGTCTTTATCTTTCTTTGTTATCTGGACTTGTGATATTAGCGTTATCTTTGACTCACACTCCTTCCTTTCCTCCAGATGCTTGCCAAATCCTTAATTGCCGTCTGCTAAGAGCACCCCTCTCTTCTCTGTTGCCAGGATGATAATTCAGGCTTTGTGCCTTTTTTTTTTTTTTTTTTCGGGTTGTCTTGGCTAATGCAAACTGCCTGCCACCTACTCCGTTCTTGGCAATGATGTGAAATATTTCTTCAAGGTTTTTATGAAAGACTCTTCTCTGGCTGCATGGTGGTTTTGGGATTGCGGTATGTTGCTTTTCTCTTCACCTCCAGCCTGCACGTTTTGCCATCTTCTCCCCATTATTGCAGGCCTGGAGCAGACACTGGCTGCGAAGTAAACAAGTTGCTCCATCTGGCCTGTTCATTTAGGAAGATGTGCCATTCCGTGCGCTCTGCGTTCTGTTTGCTTTGGAGCGAAGCTCTGGCAAATGTTTCAGGGAACGTAGATGAGAAAAATGTGGGTGTATTCTTCTGAACTATCTATTTCTAACTTCTTCACCCATTTGGTGACTGTGAATCAAAACTTTGAATATACTTTGCAGCACGTCAGATTACATTTGTTGTTCTGAGCACGTTGCTTGTGCTTGAGTATTTGAGTATTTCACTTCTATTCTCGGAGTGAAAGCTCTGAGCAATTCCTAGGTCTTCCACAAATGTTTCATTTAGTTGGGCATGGAGAAAATAAGTACAGTTGAAGCTGCATGAAAACAGTGAAGTAATTGTGGTCTCTGGTCCTTGGCCACCTTTTTGCCTTGTAATTTTCCAAAGGGCTGCTCTTGTTTACAATTCTTTATATTGTTTGCTATTGGAGTTGGCTTTAAACCTACAACTACTAAGGCATGCAGAAAATAGTTCTTTTTCCTTTTCTTCTTTCTTCTTTTTAACTGTCTGTACACTAACAGAGATAATGTTTTTACAGAACTTTGATGGCCAGCACGTGTTCTTAGCAATCCAGCATCGCTTTTTCATAATACTTTGAGCTTTCACTGACCAACTTACTGTACTTGAGGACTTCTGCTACGATTTAATGAGCCACCTTTTTATTGTAATACATTTTGCCTCATAGCTTTTTATTCAGATCTGGTCGGCAGAGCTAGCGCTGAACCTGCCGTCTGTCTTTATGCAGAGCCTGGTGCTTTTATCGCACAGTGTAAAGGACATTTGAACAGTAACACTGCATGCTCATGGAGAGTCAGCTGCGTGTTTATGCCTGTAACATTTAAAGCATTGGCACTAGGGAAATGTATTGGAATACAATTTGTTTTTCAGGTTTCAGACTTATTACTGCATGTTAAATAAAAAAAATTAATCTGAAAAACATAAGTAAAAATTGCTAAATGAGAGAAAGGGGGGGAAAAATGTGTCATTGTGATGGAGAGAGTTTTACCACTTATTTGGAGGGATTATAGCAAAATTATTTTTCAATTTGAAGTACTTCATTCTCTTACACAAGGAAAAGGTTTGTTTAAAAGTTAAGGTCTTTTTAATCCCTGGACTCCCAGCTTTCTGTAGTGTTGTCTGCTTGCAACTCTCACATCCTCCAGTTGATTTCTGTAACATATTATGCTAGTTATATGTGCAAATATAGTAGCAGACTTTACAGCTTAAAACCCAGATCAGCAGTGAATGAGGTGTGTGTGATGAACTTGAGGTTCTATGAGTTTCCCCAGTGACTTAATTCTACGGACACTAAAGTAGGCAAGATGAATGTTTGGTGGGAGAAAATAAATGCTCTTCTCATTTTAGAGGACAAAAAATTAAGTTTGAAGACATCAGGCAAATTGCCCAGCGCATGACACTTGGGCTCCATGGCAGAGCTAGCATAGAATTTGGATTATTTAAGCCTTAATCACAAAACCAAAAATCTTTCTTCAAGTTTCAAATGCTACCTGAAATAACAAACTTGTTACTCTGCTGCCAAGAAAATACTAATTTTCTTGACATTCCATCAAGATAGTAGGAATTTACTTTTAGGCTAGGCTATCTCTTTTTTTCGGTGTAGATTCCTTGAATACTTTAAAATTCTATAGAAGTAGTAACCCATTCTCTTTCAAAATAAATCTGTTATCTTTCAGGGTAATACATGTAGATGTTGCCATGCTAGTACAAAAGCAGACTTTACTTTCTATTGTTCACTTACTGGCAGCAGATAGACTGAGCTTTGTTCCTAAACAGAAGACAAACCTACCCCTAAATTTCCTGTATATATTTCAGACAGAGAAAGCATTTGAAAACTGATGGAGAATGCCTGGGAAAAATCAAAACGAATAGTTTCGTAGAAGAAAAAAGCAAACTTTGGGGGATTTGAAGTAGGAGTCATATTTAGGTATGAGGGAAGGGAAACTATTCCAGTGATAAGAGAAAGAAGCATCAAAAACTAATACAGAGTAAGGGAACCTTTCTTTACTGCAGCATTTGGAAAGGCAGTGAAACAAAAGAGGTGTGTTGTCATTAAAATGTGGATGAAACAACATTTAGATTCACAGTGTAGTAATGATCTAGTAGTAGAACAGAGAACTTGAAGAAAAAAATAAATCTGTTAGAAGTGAGCAAGCTAGTGATCCTAAAAATAGAATTTCATTTCAGAAAATCTGCTTCAGAGGACTGGTATCGTTTTTCAGCAGATGTTTCATGAACAAAGATATAATCATTAAAACCAGCCTGACTCTCACTGTGGATTTACAGTGCAACACAGCGTTTTGGTATTCTTCTAGCACTTCAAATGTCATATTGAAACACAAAGTGTCAAATTAGTGAGATTCCAAGTGCTTTCCTGTCAGTGGCTCATCCTTTTGTTTTTGAAAAAGATGGCTTGTATATGTATTAAGATCTTGGATCTTCAATCTTATGTCTGTGTGAATACCGAGTTAGATGTATTTTACCAGACAGCGGGCACTGCAGCACATACACATACGCACTGTCTAACATTTCCTGTCTTGGCATGGAAACTTGACCGTTATGGATTAATGGACCATTGTGTTTGTATTCTTGTTGTGTGTAACTAAAAGATACTGTTCACCAAAGGTGGCTGAATTTGTGACGCTGGAGGTTTTGTTTGATGCAGCCTGTTACAAATTTTATAAAGTGACTGTGAAAGCAAATTTTTCAGAAAGCTTTCTTGAATAGAAGGCAGAAAAGTGTTGATTGCTGTGCTTTCCCCCAGTTTAAAGGCTATAGGAACAAAGGACATCAGCTGCTTCAGGTGTTAAGGTAGTTACAACCTCTGTGGCTTTGATGCAGTGAAACTGAGAATTATTAGACTTTGAAATAAAAAACCCTCTTCTAATGTCAGTTATACAGAAACTACAGACCAGAGTACTGTTTTCCTCAAAAATTATGTTTTCATAGTCCCAATCCCAAATCCAAAGCAAGTACGTGTGTTGCTTTTACATACATTTATACTGATAGATAAATTTGGATGAGAAATAATACTTTTGTCTCTTAGCAATAGTTTCTGTGGGCATTCAGTGCCCGGGTTATTGCGTACCTCCAACACACACGACCAGAGATTCTTACAGTGCTCATCTGAGCTGCTCTGTCGTAGCACCCTGTGATGTGCAGAAGATCTAGTTAAGAGCATGTCCATCCCTCTGAATCACCCAGCACAACAGGAGCTGTGTGTTACGGATGTGTTCTCTTCTGAATTTACTTTTTTATGATTCATTCTCTTGGAATGTTCTTGGCTCACTTCTACTACTCTTTCACATCCCTTTCTCCTTTAAAATACTTATTTTCTAATTACTTTGCCTGTCACCTCTTAGTGCCAGACCTCTTTAGCTCCTCAGTGCATGAGGATCCCAGTCTGCCTTTTTTCTGTTTTCCTTTAAATTGGTTGTAGACAGCAGTCTACCTCCTGAGAACAGCCTCCTTAACTCATACTTCTTGTCATCCACCTACACTCTGAGTATCTCTGCTGCTCTGGAGAGGTCCCGTAACTAAGCATAGAGTTGTCGGTGCTTTCAAGTCCCACAAAGAGAGAGCAAAGTTCACATCTGCAGAATCCCCCCTTCCTAAGGGTGATGACTGGCTTTTTAGACCATGGTGGCCTCATTGGTGTTCCATGCTAATTCCACTGTTGTCCCTGGCTTGACCCACTTCTGCTGTGGCCCTAGAGGCTGCAAATGGCAGAGTCCCTCAGCATCATAGTGCAGGATTTCGCCTGCAGATCTCATGAGGGTATCCTGAGCAAAAAAAAGTCTTGAGGAAAAGAAACAGATATGAATGGATACAGCAAACGGTTGTCTTCAGCCACAAGTTCTGCTAAATTCTGCCTGTCCTGAGCCTAGCAGCTGCTGCCATTGCACTTGCTGATAACAGCTACAGAGAGTCAGGACCCTGAATGGACAGGTGACTCTTACAGATGCTGCGTCCCTCTTGGTACCTTCCATCTATCATGTGTTCTCGGCATCTGACCTCCGTGACTCCTGCTGCGTGGCACTTTGTCCTCTTGTCACAGAGGTGGAGAATTAACTCATGCTGCTGCAGTCCATTTTAGAGATGTAATTGCTACACAAAGTCTCTGATTTCCTCGGCTTCTTCCATTACGTTGACTGACTTAAGGATGTCTTCTAGGATTTCTAGGGTCAAGAAAAACAAGCGTTGTCCTTTTCCAGTCTGCAGAGAACACTGTTGGGTCATAAGATGCTGAACAACCTGATTCCTCTATCATGAGACACTGAACGACACAATATCCTATTGATTTTGTACCTTTGGCAACGTATTTACTGGCGTGTCTTTTTATGATGTTGGTCTTCCTGTTAACCACAGTGTTATTTATGAGGAGACATTGAAGATCCTATGCCAGCTGTTCCTATATAGGCAATTTACTTGTGTTTTCTTCCTGGATGTACAAAGTTTACAAGCTTTATCACTTGCTCTGAAAGTGAAAAATGGTCTTTAACATTCACAGATCTAGGCCCTTCTTACTGTCTCTCATATTTTTGTCTCCACTGTGGGGGTTGGCCATCCCTACACAAATCCTTTTGACACGGCTAATATGTTGTGCCAAGGCTGATTTATATTAGCTGTGATCATGCTGGCTTTGTTGATTTCCATTTATTTCATCAGAGATGCATTAAAGTTAAGGTTGGGAAGGCTTCCAGCACTGACTTGTTCGGCATGGCCACCAGGAGCTCTGTAACTTCATTAAGCTGCGTGGCATTGCTGAAAACTCTGGCAACAATGCTGTTTGCCAAGGACTGTGCCAGTCCCTGGCTCTTCACGTGTATGAAGGCCTCGGCGATTTGCTCTTTAATGACTGTAAATTTGTAAGACAGGGCTTGAAATTGGCCAAAGTTACAATATTATTGAATCGTAGAGTAATAGAGTTAGAAGGGACCTTTCAAGGGACCTCTGGTCATCTGGGATGGAATAGACGATCAGCATGCTGAAAATAACGCTAACTTCAAGTCAAATGAGGTTGATAAGAACGTTGTCCAGTCAAGTTTTGATTGCATCCAAGGCTGGAGATCCCACAACCTCTCTGGGAAATCTGCTCCTCTGCTTCACAGAGTTCTTGTGAAGAACACATATGCAGATGGCCACCCAAACACACAAAAAGGATTTCTTAGTAGCTGTAGTTACTTGAAAATGTAATCCACAGGTGTGGGTACATTCTTTCTGTATTCTCTTTAATCTGCTAGCATTTATTTTGAATTGCAGGTTGAGAACTACTGAAGGCATGGAGGTCAGTGCTCAGTACAGAGCATTGATGTGGCAGCACAACATGAAAGACAAAGGCATGAGCTCCTTCTCAGAGTACTGTTAAAGCTAGGAGCAGACTTTCCAAACTCTAGTGCCCTTCTGTACTGAAACTTTGTGTTACAGATCTTGAAGAACTTGGGTCACTGGTAATAAAGCTCTTGTTCTTGGTTTCCATGTGTAACCTTGTATTTTTACGTTTGGAAAATGGCTGACATGGTTTTCATTTCAGCAATTTCACATCGGTCGTCGATGAATGATCTTATTTAAACTTTACAAATCATTCTAAGGTGTTTGTTTGTTTGTTTTCGATACAAAGCCTGTCTTTTCTCATGCATAGCAAACAAAACCACATAGGTGTGTGTTTGTGTGTATGTATTTACACTTATTTTTGTCTTGGTGAAATAGAAGGCAAAAAGAAGGCATAGTGGATACATTGGTGTTTCCTGTTAGCAGCAGAATTGTATTGTTTGGTTTGCACGCATGCAAAACAACACCAAGAATTAGTGTGTGTTGCACAAGGGAAACATAAAGTGAGACTTGGTAGGTTTTTGTTAAGCTATGGGAAGTAGATCTGTGCTCATTCTAAATATATATATCTGGGGAAAAAAACCAGTTCCCCTTTAAGTGAAATGATAATTTCAAGGGTCATAGAGCCTTGTGACTGATCACAAGTTTTAGAGGAAACTTCAAATCACTGAACCTAATGTTACATAAAGTTTGTTGTTACTTAACAAGTCTTATGGATTGTAATGTTTAAAATACCCAACGTGTATTACCGTAATATAGCCAGTTTAAAATTTAATCAACCGATCTTAAAAAGACTGTTAGGGAACCATTGTCATTAGACAGTTGGATATATTTCATTTTCCGATCACTGCTTACTTGCAGTAAAACTGCTGCTGAAATGTTTTCCAGACCTATAAGACTGGACAATTTCTATAGAAACTTAAGTGTTCTTTGTGTATCCTAGATCTTTCTCACTTTGTATACATCCCTTTTTTTCCACGTGGATGCCTCAAATTTAGATACATGTTTGCCAGTGATTATTTACATAGACTTCTTAAACTTGAGAATATTTTTTTATACAAGGATGGCTACTCAACAACAAGCAACATGTGTTATAAAACGTTTGCTCACATATATGCCTATATAGATAATTCAGTTTAAAAATAAGAAGGCTTCCGGATAAGCAAATTTTTTTATGTATGTCCCAGATACTAGAAATGTTTCCTTAGCTGCTCATTTTCTCAAACTAGCCTAAACATACAGCACTTTGGTGATTTGTCTGTTCATGTTGCTGTAATGAAATAATTCATGTAAAAAAAGACCAATGTGTGTAAATCTGTCCTTTTTATTGCTCCTCAAATGCTCTGAGCTAGGATTATTTTAGGTGTGTATTGGTTTGTCTGTGTTATCCTCCCCAAGTGTTTGGTGGAAAGACAGTTTGGTTGTTTTCTGGGTTCGGAGAGGAGAGTCTAGTGCACGGGAGTCCTGAAATATTTTAATAGCTTGGAACGCCCCGGCTGACCTCGCGTGGGGACATGATGTGTCAGAGACGGTGCAGGGAGGTTTCGGGGAGGAGGCAGAAGCGTTGCCCTGGCCGCACAGGCTGACTCACAGAGTGTCACTGGGCGCGTAGGACGGTCAGATGGCTGGAAGGAACGAACCACGATGTTGGCTTAAACATTTTAGCTTCTTCAAAGAGAGTCAGAGGCCCACCTGAAGGATGAAGCACAAACAGGACGCGATACTGCTGCTACAGCGCCCAGGTGTGCGCTGTGGGGGCTCGTGCTACCCAAAATGAGTCTGCCAGCGCAAGAGTCACAGTGACGTGATACCCAAGACTGGCGTGCAGATGTGAAAGTTGTGTGCGTGTTTGTTTTCAGTGGTTCCTGCAGTCGTTGTTGGTATCCTTTCTTTTAAAGGAAGGTCTTGTTTACGTGATACCGTTGATGGATCTAATTGGTGTTAGTTTCATGAACAATATTGGCTTAAAAAGGCTATTGTTCTCTAACATAAAACCATCAATAACTTGCTTAGAAGTTTTTTCCAGGAGATTCCCAAATATAATAGACTTCATTTAATTGAAAAATGAACAACACGGGTTTGTTAGTAGGTCTCATGATCAGTTATGAAACAAGTGTAGTGAGCAAATTGCCAAATCTTCTTCATTCAGGAGGATGAAGTTTTTCTTTTCCTGAAGAATATGACTACTGTTTTGTCTCATAGTTTAGGAAAATTCAAGATAAATATAGAGTTCAATGCCGCTCTCTCCCAAACTAATTTTCAAAGTCCATACATATTTCAGTGTCTTAACATTATGTCTGGGCACCGCATTGTCCTTCATCTGGAATTTAGAGATTTGATTTTTCAGTAACGCTTTATTTTCTGGCAGTTACCATACACTGTATAATAAAAGAACGTACACTTTTCCCCCTAGTATTTTGGTATTTCCTGGTACTGCAGCACAGCATCCCATGCTGGTGGGCTGCCCGTGCTGTGGTGTGGCTGTCAGACCAGCCCTGCTGTGGTGTGGCTGTAGCCTTGGGTCAGGCAGCCATGAGAACAGCCGTGTCGGAGCTGTTAAGAGCCGGGAGAAGCCTCGTCGCAGGCACTCCTTTTTTTTTCTTTTTTTTTTTCTTTTTTCTTGAGAGCAGCGTTTAAGCTGAGCCTTTGCATTTTGCCTCTTGAGCTACACCGCAGCTCTTCTGTGCCCGGTCACATCCCTTGTTGGTCCTGACCTGCTGGCTTGCCTTCCTGGCCGAGCCTCGGACCTGCCTCCTTTCTGTGGGACTTCTTTGGTGATCGTGGACTGTGGCTCACCCTGGTTTCTGTCACCAGACCTGCTCTGCTTTTCCTGCTTGGGTACCTGGGACTGCGTCCCTGGTCAGTGAGGGCACTGCCCCTGCCTCTGTTGTGGTCACCCTCAGCTCCTGACTCGCCTTCCCTTGTGGAGGTGGCTGCCCTTACTGCTTCCTCACGTGGTTTTCTTTGCTCATTCAAAAACAGGGAAACATATTTCCTTTCTCTGATCACAGCATAAAACAAACAGTAGAGAAAATAGATGTACGTGGATGCTGAACCCTGTAGGTGCGGATACGGGCACTTCTTTTCTCTCCCTGCAGTGGCGGCAGCCACCATGTACATGTGAGAACAGGTTTGCAGAACACAGAATACAAGGGATTTTAAGGTAAAGTTATGAAGGATCTGGAAAAGTTAGAGCTTTAATGCCTCATCCATCTTGAGAGTATGATAGTGGGATATCAAAGTATCAAAGCAACCAAGGAGTTGCCCTGTGTTTGTCCCAGTGCATTACCATGCCCTAACTGCTGACAGGAGTCAGCACGTCTCAGTGTCTGAGAAATTAATTCCAGGTTTGTTGCAGTATTTTATACTCGCATCCTCTCCCCAGCCGGTGGAGATGCCATGATGACAGGGGCAACATCCGAAGAAGAGCCACCAGCCAGCCAGTGGGGTGGCTGTGGCCTACCCGTTTTTCCACCTTCCCACCCTTGATGTCTGTTTTATGTGGCCACTGTGAACAAGTCACAATATAATTTGAGATTATTACTGGGATCATCGTGCCTGTTTGCAGACATGTCAGGGACTTGTTTGTGATTGAGAGAAATTCCTGTGTGGAAAAACTAATGTCTCAGTTGTTTCGTAGCAAATTACATTTGGAAAGAAACATTCTTGCTGAACTTCTGAGGAGAGAAATTATGATGTCTACTTATGTTACGAGTCAGAAAGGAGCAGGCTTAAATTCTCAGGCCAAGGAAAATAATACAATAAATACTAAATCTCACCTAATGCTGTATGTGCCCCCCCCCCTTACTTCCATTAGCAGTGTTAACGTCATCACACAGTACTGCAAAAACAGTTTTAAAGCAAAACAATACTTTGTGTCCCCTGTTTTCTCTTCAGAGAGGATAGTACCTGCAGAGGGAACTTCACTTACCTGTAAATAGGAGCAGCAAAAGCCTGTCCTTTCTAAGGATACATAACAAAGTGGACACTATGTCCTTTCTCCTCTTGCGGCATCTAAACTGGGAGCTGTTTTCAAGGAACACTGCTTTTGTAACTTCCATAGTGATAATGTAGTAGTCAAAACTAGCCCTGCTTTCATTCTAAAGATAGTTCTGGACTCTGACAGAACACAAAAAATTGTCCTTTGCCCATTTTCATTGCTCTCCAAAGAGGAATGATGGCATACTTTGTGTATCTGTGGAGCTCTTAAGTTAGAAGTAGGTGAGCATCCCATCATCATCTGATGCCACCTTTTTCACATCTTCCTGGCTCCCCTAATGAGGCACAGCTATTTTACAAATATAGAAATTTCATTGAAAACAAGAACAGAAACTATCCATATATTACATGAAATTTTTTTTCATGGACTGAAGTATCTACAGATTGACTGCACACTGGATGAGGATGTGAATCAGGGAGAGTGGTTGGAGTATGAATGGATACACGGATATTTTTTCAGTAGCTGTTTTGCAAGAGGACCGCTCTGTTCAGCATAACTGTGTCATTTCCGAATTGATGTGGGATGGGCAGAAATTCCCGAACCAATGAGTCGTAGTTGGGATTCTTCTGCCTTGAGCTGACTGATGTATTTGGGCTGCCTTCAAGGCTTAATGGCACCAGATATTACAATGCTTTGGATTTGAGCATGCAGTTTTTCTGGCAAGGAAATCCTTAGAAAAGTTTCAAATATATAATTTTTTTTTTTTAAAATGAAAATTTATGTATCTGTGATGTTGCCATCTATGTAGCAATAGCTAATATAGAAGGACTACCTTGGTTGGCTAAATGCCTGGTACTTCAGTCAGAAACACAACTAACTCTTGGCTCAACAACTGCGGGGCAACGTAAGAGCTTCAGTGTTTCTGCAGGAGTTTGGGCTCTGAATCTGTCTTGCTGAAAGATCAACAGACACCGTTTCAAAACAGAAAATACAAAATTTAATACTTGTAGCTGCCAGGAATAGCTGGCTCTTCATTTCAGCCCACATGAGCTATTTCTGAATGCCGAGAACCACGGTGGCCCATGGCTCCACGTGGGCAGCACTACTGGAAACTCATGTGCTTGCAGCTGTAGGATAGCGCAACAGATAGTTTTCTGGCACGAGCTGCAGCTTGTTGGAAATTCTGGTGGTGAGCACAGTGTGGGCATATCCTTCATATGCTCCAAGTAAACACCCGGGATAGATGCTCTACTTGCTGCTGAAACATGCTCTTTGGTAACTAAACTGTTTGTAGAGTCCTAGGTACTAGTAAGTCCAAATTATTACAGTTGTGGGAGAGGTTATTCAAAGTACTTGGACTCCAGTATCAGGGAGACACGGAACAACTGGCTTTTATTTTTCTTGCAAAATACCTTTTTTTTCCTCTCCTGTCTTTTGATGAATTTCTGCGACTTTGCCTGTTGCAGTGGTTCTCCAGTACGAGCAAGAAAAAATGCTAAGCGTTGACTGGGAATTTCATTATTAAATAGTATTATTTCACTGTTACGTAATGTTGGAGCACTACCCTATGAACATTATTTGGGAAGCAGTATCTTTGTGCAAATTTTATACGGTTATGTAAATGTACTTTCAAAGGAAGATTAGACAGAAGTCACTTTGCAATAGAAGTACTTACATGTGCCAACCTAACAGACGTACTCAAAACTAATGTCATATCTTACAGTAAGTTAAAAATCGTCATACCATGGATGACTGGTTGAAGCTTCTTTTTTTCCCATTAGCAGCAGAATGTGAAAGTGGGAAATCTCATAAGACTGCAGGTCTTACATGAAATTCTGCAAGATGGATAAACTTCTAAGAGAATAATGACATGCTATAAATACATTGTGTCTGCCTTTTAGGAAGAATGAAAATATTTTTTAGGATGTTGCTGTCTGATCAGAATAATAGAAACATTCTGTTTCTTAGGTCTCATGACATCTTGCATACTCAGTGTGGGAATCTTGGGTGATTACAGTTGCCTCAAGCTGTATTAAGCACAGAATCATAAACATGTAGATAGAAGGGACTTTTAGAAATCTTGTATAATTCTCACTTCTACGTGGAAGCAGAAAAAAAAAAAATTTATCTAAATTATGCCATCACCTTTCACTCAGTAGATTGTTTCTTTTTAGAAAAGGAGTTGATTTGCTTTATTCCTGTGCTGCTCCTCTTTGTTTTTGCCGTCTCTACCAAGAAAACCGAAGGCATGTGAATTTGCTTTCTAGGTGGTGTTTTTCATGCCTTTGGGCTCATGTAACACAACAGATCTACCATCTATGCTGTAAATATTTTATCCTCTTGAAAAAATTTCCTGATTCTTTAAATCCTTTGGCTACAATAAAAGGCCGCCTGGTCTGTGTCTGAGGAAATGAAAAAAGCTAGCTACGATTAAGTCCAGGAGAAGATTAATGCGAAAACTGTTTCTTGAATGCTTATTGATTTTTGAAGAATAGTGCATTTCTGTTTTTGATTTGTATTCTGCTACATTAAGTAAATTGCTTGAAAGTCTGTGAATTTACTGCATGTGATTAGAAGACAGAGTGCCATAAGCTTGGTTTTTGTAATAGAGTATGTTTTGGCCTTGTTAGTTAGGGTCCTGGGGAAGTATTATAATGATAACTGCTAGCAATATTGCCCCTTTTGGGTAGGATTTGACTGGTGTTGAAAAATAGCTTAATGCTTTTAGGAGGAAGAATGTTTGTACTGGGATAGTGCGAGTTTGTTTTTTTCTTTTCTTTCTTTCTTTTTTTTTTTTTTGGTCCTTAGCACATCTAATATTGGTGTAATATCTATGTAGAGCTTGTATAGTTTATGATATCCTAAGAATGTGTAGAAAATCTGCAGCTGCTAAAAAGCAGAAGTTTTATAATGATTATTATGGGAATGATAAACCTGAACTGATGCAAAGCAGTGGTATAAAATCTAAGCATTTGAAATTGGGTCAGGCTTTAGAAAACCTTTTTTTTTTCTTTTTTTTTCCCCTCAGAAATTCTTGAGTTTGAATTCTTTCACTTCCTCCTTAAAGCCCCAAGCCTTTTAGAATTCATACAATCATAGAATGGTTTGGGTTGGAAGGGACCTTAAAGATCATCTAGTTCCAACCCCCCTGCCATGGGCAGGGATACCTCCTAATAGACCAAGTTTCTTGAAGCCCCATCCAGCCTGGCTGATTCCTGGGGTTTGATTTTTATTTTTTATTTACTTGAACTTTAAAGGCTTAACTCCCCACTTTAAAATGAAGAAGCAAGAATCTGTTGCACAAGTCAGGATTTGAGACTGTAAGGAACAGGCTAAATTTCATCAACAGGCTTTTGATGAAATCATTAGAACTGGTAACTGATATTTCAAGTGCAATTGGAAAGATGTCTCAAGACAGAACAAGTTTTAGTAGAACTATGACAAGACAGTTTTTTGTAACTGCTGCACTACAAACCTCATAAGTCATCTTAAACGAAGGCCTGTATATTTTAAGGGTTTGTCTTTATATTTTCATTAGAAAGTTTTCAAGATGAGTTTTATTGGACTCCCAAGGAATGTCTAGAACATAACTGGTCTTACTGTATTTGTCTGATACAGCTCTTACTGTCTTATATTGCGTGTAGAAGAACAGGTCTTCTCTTTTACTTTCTGTGCCAAATAAAATATGCTATTCCATATTACTGAAAGTAAGCATAGTACTTACGTAATATTTTAGAAAAAAATTGGGAGAAGGCATAGTCTTTTTATGCTACAAAAATTGGCATCAAGAACACCAAAATAACAAGTGTCCTTGAATACACTTACATTTGAAGGCTTCTATCTTTGTAAGGAAGCCTTTTCTTCTTGTGGGGGTAAAACCAAGGTGTTTTTTGGGAACCACTTCTGACCCATAAACTGAACTTTCATCTGGCAAAGTCCTAATACATTGGCATAATTTCTGCTTTTAACGAGTAAAATCTTTGTGTTGCTGGTACAAACTGGCTGTTCTGGTGGAAACATCTCATGCCTTCCATAATTACTGAGAAGAGAGCGTGACCTGGATTTTATAGTGTGTGACTCTACATAATATTTCAGAGAGTCAGCTGTGTCAAACAGCAGCACTTCCACGTGTCAATTGAAGTATTTAATTGTTCAGATGAGGAAAACCTCATCAAACTAGTCAATATTGACTTTTTTGATAAAGTGTCTACATAGCCCAGGAGTTCTCCGGAATGTGCCAGAATCTTCCTAGGTGTGTTCCTCCATTATGTCCAATCTATTCCGACTTGTTGTCCTTCAAATATGATATGGTGCAATCCTGCCTTCAGTCAAAGTTGACTGTTTTCAAATTGGTCTTCTCCCTGTTACGATACAGGCTTGGAAAAAAGATGGATGTGTTTATGTTTGGTACTGCACAGGAGGCAGCTAAATCAGATGGCATGGGAGGAGTTACTACATCAGGAGTGGGTTCTAGCTCTTACAGATTTTTGGTCACTTTTAGTTCATTGGTATATTTCCTGAATTATAATTTAGCACAGTGTTTGAGAGTTTGTTTGGAAGTTTGTCAGTACATTGCTGTCATCTGGGCACATAAAACAGTAGTAGAAAAAAATACAGGGATTCAAGGAAGGTATCTGCTTGTATTCGTTATTCAAAAAAGAAGGGAGGGGGAGACTTTTTATAGATAATGACTTGCACTCTATTTGATGTAAACTGTACTTTTAAGACTGTATAAATTATCAAAGTATGAATTTTCTACATAAATTATGAATTTTCAGGTGCCAATTTTTAATCAGTTTGCCAGGAAAATTCTTTATTCTCTGTTAGCCAGACAAAACGCCAATCCTACAAACAGTTTTATTTCAAAAATGTCCATACATAAATATGTAATGACTTTTATATTTTCATTTAAATAACACATAAAACCAGCACTTATTCTATAAAGAGATAACACTATATGCATGTGTATGAACTCATGCCCATGGACAGCTGCCATTTTAAGAAAAGATAAAACCTAATAAATACTGGCAGCCTCTAAGGCTTGGGTTTCAAGGGACAGCCTTTTTTTTTTAAAAAAAAATCACATATAGGTGATGATTAGTCACAATGTTTCTATAAAAAGAAAATTTCTCATTTCTGTGTTTGCTGCTGCTCGCAAGTTAGATTATGGCCATCGATATGGTTACTTTAGGCCAACCACTCTTTCCATTGCAACTGCAACATTAAAATTTAAAGAGAAATGTTTGCCTAAAAATTTCCAAACAGAACCATTAGGTGGGGAAGGGGCCTCTGGTCCACTCTCAGTTCATTGTAGGTTGCCCAAGGCTTTTTGTATAGTTAGGTTTGAAAACCTCCAAGGACAGCGGTTCCACAACATCTCCGGACGGCCTGTTCCAGGGCTTAGTTGTCCTCCAGGCGATTTTATTTTTGACTTATATCCAGTCTGAACCTCTCCTGTTTCAGTTTATGATTGTTGTCTCTGGTTCTCACTCTGTGCAATTCAGTGAAGAGCCAGGCTCGCTCTGTCTTCCCAGCCTTGCAGGTATTGGCAGGTTGTGCTTAGCGCCTTCAAAATCTTGTCTCCAGCCTTGAAGAAGCACAGGTCCATCTGCCTCTCCTCTAATGGCAAATGCTCTGGCACCCAACCATCTATAATAAAGGAAATAAAGACAGTCTCATCCAGGGATTATTTTCCTTGTCTTTTTAATTCTTGGGGTTTTTTAAATAATTTTTTTAAAAATATTTTTCAACAAATTATATTTTAAGAGGCTGTAAAATAACACTAATCAGAGCAGAGGAGGGGAGAGGAGCAGTGGGCAGGAACACGTCCAGAACTTTATGAAGTCAAGCAGAAAGGAAACAGCCTATTCACACTCAAAGCCCAGTCTGGGGAACTCACTGCTTTGAAATCTGGTATTACAAAGATATAAGAACCTTATTACAATAAGGATACAGGGTATTTTAATGATTAAAAATGAAATCTTAATGAGGAGGGTTTTTAAGCTTTCGAACCATGCAATATAATAGGCTCTCCCATATTATCTGATTATCTGTTTGCTTGACTCTTGAATCTTTTGTAAGCACTCAGGTAATTTTTTTTCTGGAGACTTTCTCGGGTTGCTTTGTCACGGCTTTTGTTTAGATGAGCTCTAAGAATAAGTGAAGACATATGAGATACATCAATAGTTTTGAATTAGTGCTCATGGAAACAGCATGTCATGTTGAGAAAAGCGGTCTATCAGTGAAATAAACACATTTTGCAGGAAGGTCTGTGTGCTTTTAAAACCAAGATCTTTATCATTCATTTTGCTGGCACTTTTTCTGGTACTCTGTTCATCCTTTGTTTTGAATTCTTGAAACTCTTGGGATTTATTATTTCTAAGTATAGAGGAAAAACAGTAGAGGTACTTGCTGTAATAAAATTGCTTCTTTATTTGAACAAAAAAAATTTGTGGTGTTGATTAGAAGTTAACCAAGCTTTTCTCCAATTGCTTATTTTTTTGAAAGCAAGAAGGGAAAGAAAAAAATCCTTTTGTCACGCCTTCTTTAACCTTCTTTATTCCTGCTCGTAAAAAAGGAGCTTTGTGCTCTTGACCTTTCTGCCCTTGCAGGCACAGAGCAAAATTCCTAGTTATGCTGCTAGTCAGTGTGTTTACTAACAAACTCTCTAATTAAAAGCCACCAGGAAATCCTCTTTGGTGCTATCTATTTGGTATACTTGTAATATTAATGTTGAGGTGATATTCTTTATTAGGCAGAATATTTGCATATATTTCCAAAATAATTTTCTGCTACTATCATGCACTCTAATCTCACAAAATTCTGCAAAATTATATTGTAAATAGATCTGAATTGAACAGGACATATGTAATCGCCCTTGCCTTCTTTTTTTCTAGCAATTGTTGGCAAAAGTGTTTGAAATGATGTTGAAATGGAATCCTGCAGAATATTTTGACATGAATGGGTACACAGTAAAAGCATGTGCAAAAAATTAAGCCATTCTGTCAGGACAAAGATTTCTCATCTCAGCTTGCTGGTAATGCTTGTATTGGCTGAAATACTTATCTTTCTCCTAATACATCTTTGACGAGGTGTGGAAGTTCACATGTTCATCCATGATCTTATTAAGAGCTGGTTTAAAATTTTTTAAATCTGTTAAATATCTAGAAATATTTTGTTCCCTGTACGGCATCATTAATTTGGAAGAACGATAGGATTATAAAGGTACATCTTTTTACAGGCCTTAGGGCTGTTCCTTTAAAAAGAAAAAAAAAAAAAAAAGAACATCAAGAACAGCAGTATATTAGCTATGAAGCCTCTAATTCCAGATAGCTTTGAATTGGCTAAGGGTTTCATTTTTACAATGTAATTTCTATGTTCTAGATGATTATTGTTTTCCCAATTACAATTTCGCATAATAGCTTTGCAAGTCACATATCATAAATGGAACTTCTGTATGTTCAAACTATGCTTGAATTTACAATTTGCTTAGTCACACTATAAAACACTTGTAAACAAGACTTACTAAACTTAAGCATCAAAAAAGCATAAGCTGATTTTTCACAACCTCTGTGGAACTGACTTAATGCTTGAAATTTGTAGGTGGTGCTAGCAGTTGGTAGTTACAAAAAGCTCGTGTCATTCCTTTAAATCATTAGTTTTAATTTAAAGCAAGCTGCTAATGAATGGTGATGGTTAATGTCTGGTACCTTTTGCAGACGGAGCTCCAAACCCCTTCCTCTTGACTAGTTCTTTGGCTGTAGTTAATAGTCTTCTTGTGAAGGACTGAATTAGGACATCTCTGTCTCGCCGTTGCTTGACTAAGAGACTACGTGAAGGGGAAAAATGCCGGTTTTACCCTGTGGAGCTCATGGTGAGAGTGCTCTGTGCCAAGCCTGCCTCTGGCACCACTCGCTCAGCTGCTCGTCGCGGCTCTAAATGGGGCTGCTGGTGTCCAAAGCCCTAAATGGGCTCAGACAGCCTTACCTCAAAGGCTGCCTGTCTCCTCTAGAGTAGCTTCTCACCCAGGAATAAACCAACCCGAGCACAGGTTTGGCCTCTCCTTTGTGAAATACTTAGACAGAAGGTTGAACACTTTATGGCCTTCAGAAAAAGGTGAACCTATTTTTTCGTTTCACTTCGCCTTTTTAAAGCGATCATCCCTCTAAACAGTCACGGTGTAATGTTGCTCCTCCTAATAAGCCTCCGGAGTAAACAGCGTAGGTTCAACTCTTTTAAAATAAGCAGCTTAGCTTCAAAGCTGTTGCAGAGGGTAGATGGGAAAATCGTTGACTGCTGTAGGTAATGGTGTTTGTGTGGTGTGTGTATATGCGCTCACGCATGTGCATACTGTGCATGCGCTCGCGTCAAAACGTTAGTGAAGTGGGCTAGGCACAGATAGATTTTAAAAGATCGTTTTGAAGGAAGATCTGTGTATGGTACTATCTCTACGCACATGCATATTTAAAAAAGGAAAAATGTGTTAAGGTTGTAAATTCAAGAGGTCACAAACTAGGAATGCCCGTAACTGATGACCTTATCACTCTCTACAACTAACTGAAAGGAGGTTGTGGCCAGGTGGGGATCAATCTCTTCTCCCAAGTAACAAGCGATAGGACAAGAGGAAATGGCCTCAAGTTGTGCCAGGGGAGGTTGAGGTTGGATGTTAGGAAAAACTTCTTTACCAAAAGGGTTATCAAGCATTGGAACAGGCTGCCCAGGGAAGTGGTGCTATCACCATCCCTGGAGGTATTTAAAAGTCGGGTAGACGTGGTGCTGAGGGACATGGTTTAGGGGTGGTTTTGGCATAGGTTTATGGTTGGACTTGATGATCTTGAAGGTCTCTTCCAACCCAAGTGATTCTATGATTCTATGATGGTGGCCTTGCAAGAGCAGTTTGGTTCGTTTCCGTTGTTTGCATCATCTTAGAGGTTGTCCACAGGATTTTCACAGAGTACTCCTATGTTACAACTGGAATATTCAAATGAATTTTCCAAGAAGGGTTGACTCTGTCATGGGCTTCACCATTTTATTAATTTCTGTAATTTCAAAAAGCTTTGCAAGTGTATATTTTCATAGTATGTTTTCATTTTATTGTACAGATAATCAGATTTTAGTTTTCAATTTCTGAATACCTAGAGCCCAGCCTTCAGAGTACTTCATGCTATATGGCACTTCCAGTGATTTCCATTTCAGCTCTGGTGGTTCAGTGCCTCTGCTCTTCGGACCTACATTGAAAATTCAGGCTTATGGGAGAAGAGGGGTATAAAATGTAGTGGCTAACTGCAGCTGGTCTTGTGGGTATTTATAAAGGTCTACTGGGACTAAATGGTGGAAGATCTTATTAAAGCTAGGAAAAGTCATTCCTGAATGATGAAACTAAAGTCTTACCAATAAAGGTTGCCCAAGCAACCTTTTCATCTTTTCCATTAGGAGAAGAAACAAGGTGAGGAATGTGTTGAAGACCACGGGGATGGAAGGGAGACAGGCTTTTGAAGTGTTCTTGGTCTGAAGTATCAGGAAGACCTCTTCCCTTCTGCAGACTCCTACCAAGGACAAATCAGTCCACGTGGAAGACAGCAGCCTTGTATTGTGCTTAGGTTCTGGGTTAGAGGTGTCTTGATCATAGTGCTTTGACAGAGATCATTTTTGTTAGCTTCCCCTCCCCCTTTCTGACTTCCTGCTTTCACAAAATAACCCTATGAACTGATGTACGTGAGAGTTGGGAAAAGGCAAAAATTAGTGTTGCCTATTCCATCACAATAGGAAATTTGCACGTATGTAACAAGATTTTCATGTATCATGATGAGGCATTCTACTGTCTCAATATGTAATGTGGTTTTAAAGCTCATCCTTTGTAACAACAGTCACATATAAGTTACTAGAAATAGCCTTGCTGAATCCTCGTCTGACTAGTCCTCCTGAAATAAATGAAATTGTCCTGCAAGGGGTTGCTTCATTGCTCTTTGCATGGTTCACACTATGCCAAAGGCATAGATTACACCTGTTTTTCTGTTTGGTTGGTTCTAATTAAATCTGTTTAGTGTCAATAATTAACAGTAACAGCAAGAGATTCAACAGGCTCTCTTTTGCCCTTTAAAGTCTTAAGAAGCCCCCTTTTATTACTTCTTTTTGGTTGGAGAAGCTATGAAAAAGATACCTGCTGTCTTAAACTAAAATTAGACATCTAACAATGCCTGTGGGTTTGGGGACAGGAGAGGGAAGGAAAAAAGACAGAGCCAAGCCTGTGTTACTAACACAAACTTTCTGTTTCCCATTGCTCTTTGTGGGAATAGGATCCTCGGGAGACACTAAAGCTTTCTCTTCTCTCTTTAACTGCATTTATCTGAACTCCGCCGGAGTTCAAGTTACAACCAGCTCAAGATACCTGACCTTGACAGCCCGAAGCCCTGCAGAACAGGTGTAGACCACCTGAGATTGCATCTCACAGGCCAGGCATTGTGAAATAACTACAATAACTGCTTGTGGAGTAGGTTTGTGCATCAATGCTGCTTTGTGAGTCAAGCCCTCATTAGAGTCCTTTATAGTCTCTTGTAGTGTAGCTCCAGCCTGGCAAACTGCTCAAGGTGATGTTGGACAAATGCTGATCTGCTCGGAAGTTATCTCCTCTTTGGAATAAATGCTCATTTGAGAGGGATCTCTCTGGTAAAGATCTGTGTGATGAAGTGGCTTAAAGCACTGCATCCGCTTGTGTTCCCAGTGCCGTTTGTTTTAGGGACCATGGATCACAATTAATGACTGTATTTTCAGGTACATTACACAGGTTATCAGTTTTCGCTTGGCTTTTTGATTCCTTTTTTTTCCCACAGAGATTCAGCAGTGCAGTTTCACCTATTTGAGAGTAGTTGTGTAAGGTGCAAGTTAGTCTCAAACAACCTGTTTCCTTGCAGTCCCCCTCCCCTTTCTCACCCCTGATTCTGATCCCTCAAAAGCTCCCTTACTCCTGCTTTTCTGTGGTACCACCACCTGTGCAGGTTTTCTGAGATGACGCATTACCTGAGGATTTACTTTCAAATGCAGGTATTTCCTATAGGAAGCAGGTTATCTCAGGTGAGGGTTATGTAGATAAAAATGTGGGGGTTTTCACCTGTGTGGGTTTTTTTTAACCTGTTGCAAAGACTATGATGTAAAGAAGACGATTTTGGAAGAGCAAAGTGAGTTTATCAACCACTATGAGATGAGATTAAAAAATATTATTGTATAGTGTCCAAAGTAAGCTGATAATATTTGTTGTAATGAAGCAAGTGCTCATTAGTGTTTGAGAGGCTGCATAGGACAGATGAAAGTTATTATTAAACTGTCTCCCATACCATCAGCATATCCAGCCGTAATGATATGCATCCTCCTTCATCTAGGGGAAGGAACTCGAGTGGATGCTGCTAGATTTTCATCCCCAGATGTCCCAGAGCTGGCCCAGATATCCCAGAGGTGCAGCCACCTGCCATAAATTTCCATTTAGACAGAAACTAAGTACAGACTGCATCTGAGCTGCCCAGCTAAACCCACCGTGTTTGTAGGCCAAAATTTTGTTGAAGATACTGGCTGTTGATACTCTTTCTGTATGGGCTTAATAGTTTTGTGGCTATTTTACAGCTTTTCAGTTGTTCTTTAGTCTTGCATTAAAGTTATTTATGATGTTTCAGTCTTGACTCAGTCCGTTGCATGAACAAATAGCACGTTGCAACTCCATAGCGCCAAGGAAGTTGGTGTTGAGGATCCAGTGCCCATGGAATATGTTGTCATTCAGTTGTCATTCCACTTCGTAGCACGTTCATCACAGGACAAGTAACGAATGCAGAAACTGGACTGTGAATGTATTTTCTATGCATATATAATTCATAAGCAGTTACTTCTTAATTAGCGAGTTATAGAAGAGAAGGAAAATGCTTTTGACGGGTCCAGTGGTTTTATTTAATGTTGTAGCCCAAAAATGTGACTGAACAAGAGACATATAAAGGTGACCGCTCAGTAACGAATGCTAGAAAATTGGTAAATATTAGCAATATTACTGATAAATAGCAGACCTGGCAGGTCTGATGGTCATCTCAAGTTTCCTCTCCTGGGTTTAATGGCTGCTGTTCCTTAGAAAACAGTGGCAAGCGGTCTGTTGCCCACAGCTTGATGTTAACATTCGACCAGAATTTTTTAAACTTTGGAAAAGAGCAAAATACTTCAACAGAGAATTAACTGGAAGTTTCCTAGTAAGATGGGGCATGTTTGGAGGAAGCAGCTATAAATCAAGTCTAGAAAAATTAGCTGTAGTCAAATGGCCGAAGAGATTTGGGCAAATATCATGGGTAGTCTAAGAATATCAAGTCTTGCCTTCAGTTGAAAATGTCTCAGGAATTGTTACAGCCTCTGTCTGTGGTGGCTGCTGGCCATCCTGCCGAACATTTTGTATTTCATATAGTGTTCCTGTATGAGCAGCGACTGCTGAAGCATCTGCTCACTGAAAAGAAGTTTCTCCCTGAGGCAATGCTTTCTAGTGAGCAGTAATCCACAGTTCAAGATGTACCTTCCGCATAAGGAAAAAAAAAAAAAAGTATTTTTCTCTTGAATTTTCTTTTACAAGTTTCTAGGTCAGACACTTATGTAGTCCCATTGGTTAGTCAATGTTTTAGCTGGGAGGTGTGTTTAAAATTATTCTAAACATTATTCATTCTCTCAGTTTGACCATCTAAAAATAAAGAGCTTTCTGGGACAGAGAAAAGCTTAATTTCTTCTGGTAGAATACTTTTTATTAGCCTAATTAGATAAGGGCAGTGAGCAGGGAAGGTTGAGTTTCCAGTCTGCTTGTTCCTTTGCACCTGGGCTTTGTTGGAATGTCATGTATTACTTCATAAAAACGCCTTTAAGCATAACAGAAAAAATCCTTAAAAATTTGATTCTAAGGGTTTTTATTTAATTCAGTTTAAAAAAAAAAGCAAACACAAACCAAAGCTAAAAGAAAATACTGTACTTGGAGTATTTTGCTTCACTCTGAAATCCCTTTAATGTTATTAGATTTCTCTTACTAATAAATGTTAGTTTAAAATACTGTTATGATTTGAGTTAGACTTTTTTATTTGATGGTATCTTGCTTATGGTTGACTTGATTCACCTTTATATAATAATTTTAAAATAAAAAAAAACCCAAACTTTTTTTTTTCTAATCTTAACTATACAAAGCAAAGCCTCCTAACAGTTCCCCTTCCCAGTTCTAACTGTCATAACAAATATTTGGTAAAAAGCAATATTCATAGGTAAAACTGGAGATTAGGAAGACCATGTATTGTAAAAACTTAGAAAAATTGTCAGAGAAAGGATTATGTTTACACCAAGTGTTTTGTCTAAAAATATTAGTTAGGGCAAACAGTCATGCTATCACTCCTTGTTAATGATGATTTTAGCTCTTCCAGTTAAAATAAGCATTTCTTTTTCTCTGTAAGTATAGCTTTGAGGTTTCTGCAGCGCTATGCTTTCTTTTGGCCGAAAGCCAAAGTTGATGTATGGTAGCACAGAGAGCGCATATGCACGTGTGTAGAGAGTGCATATGGCAGCATTGAGAGTTGGGTTTGGGGTTGGTTGGGTTGGTTTTGGGTGGGGTGTTTTTTTTTTCCTTTCCTTTTCTTAAGCAGGTCAGCAAAGCATGACTTTTTTTCCAGCAAATTTCCGACCTGTCAGACCAGCTTGCAAGACGAGCGCTGTGGTGTTAGCAGGAGGGTAGGTGGAGAGGTGGGGATAACACCCACCCCCCCCCCCCCTTTTTTGTTGAGTAATAGTTATTCCTTAAAACCAGTGTTCTCTGAAATGGTGTCATTGCAGTTTCTCTGCCACTTGCTCACGGTTCCAGTCCTTACAAAAGACTCCCCTCCTTTGTGAGGTTTCACCTTCGCATAAGCCAACATGTTCGTGTCGCTGCGTGCTTGGTAGTTTACGTGAGAACATGCGGCTTAATGAGGTGTAGTACGACTGCACAAAGGAGAAGAATAATCCGTGCAAAAGGGTTAATGGGAAGAAAATAAAAACAAATTCTGCCATCGCTCTGAGCTCCAGAATTCACAGATATAAATTGTTCATTGACATTTGGAATACTGAATGTTTGATTCCCTGAAGGTAGTTGAGTAGATGCTCTTTCAAACTGATTTGATTGAAGATCTTTAACTCCTTCAAGAGTATTGGCGACTGTGCTCATTTAGGTAAAGAAATCTAGGCTTGTCTTTGTAATACAATGATATTTTTCTTTTATTCTTACATTTCTTAAACATTTGGGGGGCTACAAAGTAAGAGAACAAGAAAAAAAGATTCTCTGATGGAATCAAATGGATGTGTCTCTGATTTTAGGGAGATTACTTTTGAGTAACTAGTTTCTTGGCTAGGCAGGAATCTTTTTGCTATTCCAAAGCTGTGGTTCCAGTGGAAGTCCATCAGAATTTTTTGTTCCTTCTACAATGGACCTTCTGAGTGTTACATTGCCTTTTAAATTTTTTTTTTTTTTATTTCCTCCAAGCAAATTATTTCGCTTGTTAGAGAACTATCTGAGGAAACAACCTTTTTTCATTTTCTTAGTTCTAGAAATTGCCAGGTAATTTCTTTTTGAGCTATAATATGAACTGTCACGGTGTATTACAAAAGGCATTCCCAAAAGGGTGTGTGGATATGATAGAGTTGGTAAAATGTTAAAATCTTAAAGGATATTAAAAAATAATTAGGTATTCTTAATTAAATTAAGGATCAAAATTTAAACCCACAATGTCCAAAATCGTTAAAACCTTGATATTTTACCAATTTCTTAAACTTCGAGACATTCGTTCTCTAGGTTGTAGGCTGGTAGCTTTAATTACATTGGTATAACAAGACAAAGGGATGGTGCTGTCAGAATTTATTTCCTGTGAAGTTTAGAACAATCTCATCTTCTAATCTTAGAAGCTGTTTTCTCTGGCTACCTGTGCTACTTACATTTAAATAAATCACTCTTACTTCGCCCTTTATATTCTCAGAGAAAAGAAGTTTTGTGTGTTGCATTGCACCCAGCTGATAAGCCTAACCATTAGCCTCAGGCGTGTACTTGTCTTCATTTTTTCTTCCCCTAGTTTATAGAGAACAAAAGTCATAGGGAAAACTGGATGATTAGAGGCACTTCCAGCTGAGTTTAAGCCTGTGTGTGTGACATGCAGAAAAGTAATTCAGACTTACACAGTGCATCTCATCCAAAGCTTTGAAAATGGGTCAATATCCTCATATAACAGGTGGTAAAACTGTTACAGGAGAGGGGAAATGACCAGTGTGAGGTTTCGCAAGAAACGAGCAATTAGGAAAACCGCACAGGACCTTCAGCCCCATATGCTTCCTACATTTGAAATTGGCTCAAGTTCTGGATGGAAGAGGTAATGCCTGTGTTTTACAATGTGGTTAGCTGACTTTCCTGGGGAGTTTGGGGGTTTAAAGATGAGACTAAATTTAGGATTTGAATTCTTTGGTTGTTTTGGGCTAAGAAAATTGTGGAGGCAACTATATTCTGACTTAGGAGGTGCCGGGAGACCACTTACCCAGATATTATTAACTCTGAATTGTTATTTTGTTATTTTACAAAAAAACCCATGATGTTTTCAAAACCAGGAAACTCGCCACAGTACAAATGTAACACCTTGACTTTCTTTTTCCAGGTAGGGATCCCATGCTGCCATTTAAAGGGTCATAATGTGGCTAGAAAGACTGGGTAATATTGTAGTGTTTTTAATTTCCAAAGCATGAGAAGTCCAAGTGGATTTGTACCCCCTGTACGCCTGAGTTCAGCTCTGTTCTTTGTAAGCCACCAAGGAAGCTCTGGGGAGCTGCTTGTGAATCCTTGATCCAGGGATGAATTGTGTAGGACTGCATTGGAGCTCTCCTGTAGTGTTCCTATGGATGTGACAGGTCACTCTGCCCTGGTGTTCCTCCTTTCCCTTGCTACCACGTTAGGTCAGATGCGTGTCTTTACATACCTTGCTTTTCCTTGGGATGAGGATGGGAGTATGGCTTGTACAGGAACTGACTTCAGCACATCCATTAACAAGGTCTCAGCACAGGAGAAACTCAAGATTGGCTCTTTCAGGCCTAAGTTAACGTGACTACCACATTTCCCAAGCATTGCAAAATGCACTGAATAGGACAGAGAATTTCACTACAGATTTTGAGCTGTAAGTCTAGTTAATTGGTATTTATATACCTTTATTTAAAAAAAAAAAAACCCAAACAACCAACTTCCGCCTTTTTTTTTTTTTTTTTTTCCCCTACTCCTAACTACCAGTGCAGCTTACATAGATACATAGGTCTAAGTGTTGGAATTAACCCCCCTCCACTAATGGCTGGATATTTAGTAACTTGGCTGCTATCTAAGCAGTTAAATGAATTATCTAGATAATATCTCTACTCTATTAGAAGACCGAGTGCTGAGCATTGTAGATAATCTGGCTGTATGATACAGGTTTCTGTAGAGAGCCAGTTAGGAATGCTTTGGTTTTGTTTTTTCAGATTTTTAAAAATCTAAGCATAAAGTGCATATGATTTTTATTTTTTTTTAAATAACATACCAAAGATAAGCAAATTGCATAAGCAAATCTTTGTTATCATTGCTGCACTAGAATACATGGCTATTGTTGTTATTGGTAGAGAGCAATAAAACAATGCTCAGCAATTCATAGTCCAGGAATATGGCTGTCCCATTAAGGATAATAAACTGTCACAGTTCAGCACTTTGACAACTTTGGGAGTTGGCAGGTGGTAGAAGATCTTGTGCTAAGATACTTAACGCCTGAGGCTATAAACTGTATGTTTTATATATCAAGAACTTTTAACTGCGATAGAGGTATGCTTTAATATGGATTTCTTTGGGGGGGATTTCAGTGTTCAGAAGGAACAGTGAAGGAAGTAGATGACTGTGAATGTCATTACATAAATGGATTCTCTGGGGTTTTGCAGCCCAAAGAGCAGGTGTCAAGCTTTCTGCTGAGGCTCAGCCACGCGTTCTCTTTGCTCTGTGGTTTAGGGTAAGTCAGGCTTCCATGCTGTGATTGTGTCTGCATTTCAGACCTGAAAAATAATGTCAGGATTACATCTTCTTCGGTGTAGATAACTTGTCAACAGTGCCTACTGGTGCTTTCTTGAATTATTCTAGCAAATGCCAGTCTTTCCAACGAGGCCATTCCGAGAGCTCGAAAGTAATTGTGCAGCAACTCCCTTTGCTCATTACTAAAATATTTCATGTTCACTAAGGCGTTCAGTCTCGGAGGAGTATTAGTTTGAATGCCAGTGATCCAAAAGCCTGTGTCCAGTGTTGCTGCTTATTGGGAAGAGGATGTGGAAGAATATTCATAAAATTAGGAGCTCTGCAGAGGCTTTGTCAGCCTGCAGTGTTATGTTTGTATGATATAGATAGAGATCATACATAACCCAGATGAATAGCTGTCTGGCACGTTAGTAACTCCTTGGACTATCATGATTGTCCACATGAAAAATCATGTATTTCATGATCACATCATGTCCCTTAATACCAACCTCATGTTTTCTTGCAAACTTGACTGACAAAAAAACCTGTCAGTAAGACTCCCTAATTTTTCAGCTTTTTGTTCACAGGCCGTATCTGTGAATTCCCAATAGTTTCTTTAGGAAAGCTGTCACTTATAGATGTTTGCCTAGGTATGGCGGAGTGCTCTTCCACAAGGTAGTGGAGGTAGTCGTGCTTGGTTTGTCTTCGATGGCTATGTAATGAATGCCAGCATCCCAAAGACATCTTAAATGTTTCTCCTTTGACATGGATGAAAAGGACAACCTTCTTATTGGTGGTTATTTGACTTCCCATCAATATTCAGAGCCTTTAGGACAAACAGCAACTAATTTGTGTTGCTTTGTGTCTAGTTAATGAATACTCCAGTCACTAGAAAGCAGCAGCGTATGTCAGCCTTCTTCTGTGGCGCACCAGTTGAAAAGGAACCTGTTGTGTGGTTATATTTGGGCTTGTTTCTTGACATCACAGAATTTAGACATGAAATCTTGGAATTTCAACAATTTGGCTGACAAGAAGTATATTAGGAGTCAGAAGATGTATTTTTTTCAGGAATGGAAGAAGATGGATTTTAGGTAAGCTACCCAGAAGAGTTACCATGTTCCCAACTATGTGAACTCGTTCAGGTACTTCATCTCTCTCTGTGAAGCTCATCATCTGAGAAATGCTTAAAATGCACATATACTGCTGACAAATACAGTGAAACAGCCTAACTTTTGTGAAGTCTGTTGAGAGCCACTGCTAGAAAGCTTTTAAGACATACATGCAAATGTAAAACTTCAAGTAATGGAGAATTTGTATTTAAAAGAATAGCTTTCATTGCACAGGTATTTTGTTTGCTTGGCTTTTGTAGTTGTTAATTTTGGGGAAAATAGGTGTGAGAAAGTTCTTGACTCACAGGAGGAGAAATGGTTTACATTGCAGCAGGTGTTTACTCACTTTAATTTTTGGATTAATTAAATGGGGGCCAAGCCTGTAGCAGGCAACTGTAGTGGTTTGAATGAAATCTGTGTGGGAAGGCTGAGAAGTTAAAGCAAACTGACTTTTTGAGTAGATTAGTTGAACTGTGTAGATACTTTGAATAAAAGTGGCATTGATTTTTGCATTGCTTCATGACTACCATAATTTGTACCGAATCAAAGCTACTGTGTTCTATTATCTTTCTGCTATAACGTGTCTTGCAGACCATGGGCATAGATGCAGTTATCAGCCACCTTTAAACCAGTCATACACGAATTCTCAAGATCAGAGCTACTGCACTAGTAGCTCTCCTTTATACCAGTTTTCCTTGAGCTGGTCACTTGTCTCTCACTACAAAATATTTTGCTGTAGTTAATCTGATGCTCTCTTATCATCTAGATAAAGCTTTATTCAAAAGGCTGATGGCAAATGAAAATTTCCGTCTCTTACACAATTTGACCTCCTTGAAATTTCTGTGGCCTGGTTATGTTTTTGAAAGCCAACTAAAGTCTTTGCTCTTTCTGATGGTTTACTCAGGGAGTTCACCTAGTCGCTTTCTATTTCTATATAAAACTATATATAGATGTTTAACTATATTTTCTCATTTTTTAAAAAAGGAGACAACACCTTTGTTTGGACCTGACTTTAGTAAAGTAAAGAATACTGAAGGGTTACATGTGCTGAAAAGAATAATAATTGATTTGGTTGGACAGGTGTAGTGTTAAATGGTTCTGATGAAGTAACACTACCTGTCATTTTATCGGATTAATTCTGGATTGAAACTTTTCTTTAAAAATTACCTCTTATGTGTAAGAAGCATTACTCTGAAGAGTAATAGGAGATTTATGGCTTTGGTGTACAGGAGAAGGGAACTAGAACAGAAATTTGTGACATGGTCTGATTTTCTGTCTTTAACTTAAGATAAAAACCCCACATATTCTCTTGATATTTCCAAATAGCATTTCCATAGTCATTTGGGCTTTCATGACCTTAATTTTGATGCACTTAATTTTGAAGCTGCTAAGATTTTGAGTGAAATCTTCGTGAAAATTGTCTTTATAGACTGTGTTGTTTCTAAAGAGATCAATACAAGATACTGTGCTTGAAAGTCTAAATAGGTGGGATATTTTAAGACAATTTTCAGATAGTTTTAAGCCTACAGTAGGGAAATGTAACAATAAACCCATTCTGCCTATTTGTTTCAGCAAATATATTCCAACCTTAGAATTCTTAATGTCATCACCATCTCTGCCATTTACTTAGATACAGGTCATGTTGTCCCGATCCCATTTAAAACCGTGATATGAATAGAGGTGCATTTAAGAACTTTCAAATGACTTTCACCATCTGTGTTACTTAATTATTGCACTCTTTTACTGGTGCTTCAGCTGTTACTGGAGTCTCCACAGTTAAATCAGGTAATTTAATTTTGGTTTCTTCTGGGGATGAACTGTCACTTTGGTGAAATTCCTTCAGGTTAGATAAATTCCTTAATAACAGGGTAACAATTTGTCTTAATCTTGGGGATTATAATGTATGAACAAAAACTAGAAGAAAAACAAGATTTTTGTTTCAATGTTTTAATGCAGCAGATAAAATGTAGGTTGAAACAGGTACAATGGAATAAATTTGGCTTTAATTTATGCTAATAAACGATAGTTCTCCTTAGATAATATCTGTAGTGAAACTTGAACAACCAAAAACATGTTTATAATTATCAGAACCTTTGAATAAATTGGAGAGTTATATTGCACTTGGGCCTTAATAAACTTACAGGTAAATTCCTGCTACTGTATTGGAGGCAACTGAGTCCAACAACATTTAGCCGCTTAAATTTTTACATATTCACTTTGGGGGGAACAAAAGAAAGCCCCAGAAAGCTAGCATCCCCTTTGTATGTTTTAGGCTGCTTCTGTGTCTTTGATCAGGAGTTCTTCCACTGAATCTCTTTAATGTGTACCTGAATAATAAGAAGAATGCAGTAAGTAGGTCTCTCTACCCACTTGGTGCATTCAAAGACTCATGGATATAAAAACATTTTGAAAAATATCTTCCCTGAATATGGTAGAGAAATTTTTCTAACTTTGAATGTATCTAAACCAGACTGAATCTTGTTAAAAGGTGTATTTAATTTCCTATCAAATTTATTTTCTATTAGACCTAACATACTCTGATTTTTTTTTTTGCTTTTATTTCTGCTTTATCTTAAATAGCAAGGCTCACTATATTGCAGAAAGCAGTATATCATTATTTCAGTAGCAAACCAACATCACCCAGAAGTTAAATAATCCTGTGTCTTATGTCTATATTGTTTGGAAATGAATGATTCATGTGATTTATTAGAAATATTCCGAATCCTTGCTGCTTACCTGGAAGTTTTTTCACTCTTCTCATTTGACAGTCTGTTGCAAGTTGCTCTAATTTAGTGAAGGTTGTATTTAAATTTAGCGATGTCCCCATTACCTTTGGGTAATGCTAGGCTGTTTCCGCGGGGGAATGCTGTGGTTAAAACTACATTAGTATACCCAAGGTATGCAGTGACAGCAACGCATCTCTTATAGCAACCTATTTAGACATACTTTTTCATGAGGTACTCTTGAGAGTTGTGTAGGGCATGTAAGGATGAGGTAAATAACCGAAAAGTGTACTTTGGTTTATCCTAACCCCCTTATTTGTTCGCCTTTCCTAAAAGCATTGTCTTTTTCAGTTCCAGAATTGGACGCTGAAGAAGGAACTTACTTTGTTAGAAGTGGAAATGATAACCAGGGCAGTAACTTGCTCACTTGGTCATGTAGCTGGAAAGGAACAGTTGTGTTTACGTGAAATTTTAACATGCCTGTCTTTTAGAGGGTATTACAGAATTTTAGCACAAAAAATTGCACGTGTTCGTGTGTCTTCTCCGAATGCGCCATAGAAAATTTAAGATATGTAACTCCTGACTTCAAGGATGTCTATGGATACGTTTACGCTGTGTGTTAGGATTCCAGAAGCGCGGCACGGAGCTCCTGGCAGGCTAATTTAAAGTCAGCAGTAGGACAGGTTAGTCTTTGCAGATTGACTAAGTGCTGCCTGACGCTGGGGGTGGTGGCAGAGTCGATGGCGGAGAAGGAGCTCTGCCCTAAGGAGTGCCATGGAGAACGCCAGCTCTGGGCTCTCGGCACTGCTACTGTAAGGCAGGGTGATTCTCCTTCGTAAAGCCTGTTGGAGATCGGCTGGCCAGAAATGGGAGCACTTAAAAATAGTAATTGCAGTATAAATTTTTCATTTAAAAAAAAGTATTAGAATTCATACAGGACAGCGCAGTAGTAATGCAAATATTGTTGTGACTGGTTGCCGTATCTGAGGTCCCTGTGGGAAAGTTCAAAGTTAGTTGACTCACCTTAAGAGCTGGAGCTTCGCGGCGTCTTTAATCCCAATTTAGGGATACAAACCCTGTGCGTGGCTTTTGGAGGAAGGGAGAACTTTAGGGAGGGACAGGTGTTTGAGCTGAAGAAAAGCCTTTTGCTGCTGTAGGTACAAGCCTGTCCTTAGGCTTTGTTGCGTTGTTTTAAAAATTGAGGCAAAGCCTAGGAAGGGGATGAAAGCTCAGACAGTGCCCTGTTGTGTGCGCGGTGAGTGGAGGGAATGGCATGTGGATTCTGCCTGTTCTCATCTACTATGCTTCAGCAAGAGGCAGAGAGATATATATTTCGAGGGGAAAAAAGGATTCTTCTCTGGAAAAAAAATAATAAAAAAATTAAGCAAAGTACAGTAATTTCACTCGAGACTTTTTGCAAGTCTCAAACATGTCTGCTGCCTATACAAAGGCTGTAAATCTAACGAGTTTTGAGAATGTTAAATTGGCAGTGTTTATTGGCAGAATGTAATTTGTGTCATATAAAACACCTAAAACCCTAATGAACCCCTTTCCAGGAGGCATGCCTTAATGTGTTGGAGGAAGGTATACGGAATGGAAAGTTCCATGCAGTGTTTGTGTATGAAAATAATCTGAATGGTTTGGGTTTTGGTTTTACTGTGTGTGTAAAAGGAGCATGATGATACTGTTTTTATGTCGTGTTTGAAGTCAAAGTGTTCCAGCAACTTTATCGCAACTTGTTATAAAAGAACAGAATAATACAAGTCCATACTGGTGTAGAAATTGAAAGAATACTTCCTTTTGGTGAGACAAAATTTCACTTTCACTAGCGATTTAAGCACAACAGATTACGAGTTCAGTCTGTGGGAAATGTTTTTTTTGGTTGGTTTTTTTTTTTTTTTGGTCTGAAGCCATGACTTTCAAAAGAACTTGGTGAGAAGCTGTAAAGCATAATAATGCAGACTTCCTTGTTTATTTTTTTAAGTTATTTAGCCACTGATTGATTTGCGAAGATCAGGTCCTTCGCCAAAATTTAAATCAGTCAGGAACAAATGAGTTCTAAAATTCAAGGTGCAGAACTTTTTTTTTTTTTTTGTCTGAATTGAGCGACATTTATCATTAGTGCTGGCACTTACTTCAGCATCGTGCAGTTGTTTTGGTGTGTCAATGTACAACTCCGTGGTTTAAAAGAGCCTTGCTAAGTCCCTTCTTACCTTTGTTTTTGCAACTATACCTCTGTTTCCACGTATAATTGAAAAGTGTGCTAGCGCTTGTCATTTGTTAGGTGCTGGAAGTATTTGTTTTGTGTGAAATTAGCAAACAGAGCAGTTTAGAACCAGTGACTTCTTTGTAAATAACTGATGGGTTTTTTTTAAAAAAAAAAGTCAGTCCCTGATTATCCAATTCAACCCCCCACACACTTATCAATTCATCCATTCAGCTGTGAAAAGCTTTTCCTTTTTTGTTTGTATTTGATTTGTATTACAGGCAAAGTGACAGCACTCATGTTTAAGCTGCAATGAGCTGACTGTTTAACCTTGTATATTATGTTTCTAGTTATATAGACGTAGGAGTTTTATTTGTGTGAAGTTGCATTAGTAGTTTTGTCCAGGTGAAGAAGGGTTGACGGTTCTGTGACTTTTGTTTGGTATTCGAATGGCACTTGTGTGGTTTTAAAGGATCCTTGGTAAACCAGTGTTACTGAAAGCACTGGATGTTTTCAGCTTTAATGGAAGTCAAAGCGAAGTTTCTCAGTTAAGATCTTTGTGGCTTCGTCTTTCAGCAAAAAGAACCTGTGATACTGACAGATACTGAATAAATACAGTTTTGATCATGACTCCTAAATAAGGAGCTGAGAGACTGAAATATGGGTCTGAATTGGTGTCGTTTCAGGCTTTCGTGTTGTGTCAGCTTTGCATGTATTATGAAATCTGCTCCTAGTACGTAAAAATGCACAAACCATATTGCTGAACTGCAAAAGCCCCACTGCTGATACACGGAAGAATAGCAGCAGCTGTCATCCCGTTTTAGCCACGGTGCTTTTGAATGCCTTAATCCTCTTCCCAAACAGGAGGCAGAGAAAGCACGCTTTTTTTGTACCATTCCCCCCCCCCCCCTTTTTTTTTTTTTGAAGTGTTGGTGTAGCAAAATCCGGAACCTGTCTTCAGCAGCCATCGCTGTATGGCACGGGACATTAGTTTCTTTGCATCTAATTCAGACATTTAAGTCCTCCTCATGTATGCTAAGCTTTTTCAAATTTAGTTTTTATTAAAGCTAGAAATTACTTACATTGTGTTTACTCCCAGGTGTTTAAAATATCAAAGCAATTATTCAATTGTGCTTCACTTAGGTCTACTTCAAATTGGAATTAACTTGGTGTTCTTTGTTCCCTTTCAGTTGCTGAAAGGTTGTACAACGTTTAGGTTGTACTCAGAACCTGAGTTACAGGTGACGTACATGTCTACCAGTAGAATATGTTTTATTTTGTGAAATTTTCACACTTTCAGATTATTTTTTTAAAGAACAATTTTTACAAGACAGTTATTACAAAATAGTTTCTCTAAGAGGCAAGCTCTTAGAGATGCTGCAAATGTAAATTTGATCTGTTACAGCTCCTCTTAAGGTCTATATGGTGCAGTATCCTATCTCCAAAGTAGGTCATGGCAGAAGTCCGAGGAAGGGTATATGACCCGAGCAAGCATGCAGTGATGCTTCCCTGGTATACTTTGCTGTCTCACCAGCATTTCCTGAGTCAGAAGCTGTTCTTCAAAATAAATAAGGCAATTTTTTTCTGCATTAATTTGCCTAGTCACTCTTCTTAACTGCATTTTAAGAATATTTTCCAAATATGTATAACCACATTTCAAGAGACTAGCATAGGAAAATTATTTATATTGAATCAAGTAATCAACATTTTTGGAAATAAGTTATAAAAGGGTGGGTTCTATGTTTGTTTGTTTATTAGCTACTGTCTTGCAAAGTGAATTTGCATGGCAAAGTAATCTCAACAGAGGAATGAAGTATGCAAGTGTAAAGCTGTCCGACTACAGCTAGTTCATTAAATTGTCTGTCTAGATAAACTTAATAGGATATCATTTTAAGTCTTTCCTAACCTCCAGCCTCTCAGACAAAAAATACTTTGCTGTGCTGAAATAAGTAAGCTGCTAGAGTCAAATTTAATGTTTTAAGAATCCATTTTTGTTGCCCTGAAAGAGCATTTAAAAATGCTCTTTTACCGAAAGAGAATTTAAAAAATCTGCATTAAAAAGCATGTTGACCAGTACAGTACTGAAAGCCATACGAGAGAAAATGGCATTTGATGACAAGGCTTGGTATGCTTAGAAATGCTCTTGTTATTAAAGTTGCTCTGATGCCACCTACTCCTACACTGGAGTCTCCTCATTTGTGTGACACACTAACTACCACAACACACAAGGATCTCCCAGCAGCGACGTTACCTTGTGGTTTCCTCTTGCAAGCCCATTTTCCCTTCCCTCTCCATTAATACCCATTTCCAAACTCCTCAGTTTGAAACGCCCTCTCTTTACATCTTTAAAATGCTAGAAGCCTCAGTATTACTTGTAAGAAAAATAATTAATGCCAAGAAAGAAAATTTGCATTTAGCATTTTGGGGATGTTCTTTACAATTTTTTGCTAGCTTATACTGAGTAAGAGGTTGTCTGTTTGCTTTGCTCGTGACAGTGCAGAAAAAAGAAGCCTTAAGTTCAGTGAAAAATCAAGGTACTACCTCATTACTATGAAATCCAGTTGTTGGTAGTTTCAGTGGAATATGTGTGCCTACACTGGCTATGCAACAGGCCAAGGAGTTCTTGTGGGCTGACATTCCAGTGTTCAGTCAGTTAGTATTGGAATGTCCACAGCTGTGTCCAGACATCTCTCAGGTCAATGAAGAGATGCAGGAACTGAAGGGTAGTTTCCAAGTGTCGTTAATTTGTGGGAGGAGGGAGGCATCTCATGTTAGTTTATTCTTTCTTCTAATTTCTCTCCCCCTCCACCCACCCAAAGAAAGGTCACGTGCATGTAATATAGTCTTACAAAGTCTAGAGTAATATTATTTTGAAAATTGCCATGTTAGAAGGAAAAAGGGAAAATAATCTAAAAAGATCCTGCTTTGTTTTTAAATTATGAATTTTTTATTTCAAATGTTTAAGTAAGAAAGCGGTAGGTATGTGGTATTACCTACTCTTGCATGTTCTGTGCTGCATTACTGAAGTACTACTGTAGGTATTAGAGATCATTTGTTCTCCTTAGTTTTGATGTTTATTGCCCTCTGTGTTGCTAAGTTTGTTATACCAAGCGCCACAAAAGGGTGTTACTAGATCGACCTATTTATTCGTGTAAATGGCATTAATAAATATTTCTTTTTCACTTTTATAGGTTATTGAATCACTGGGAATTATTATATATAAAGCCTTGGACTATGGTTTGAAGGACAATGAAGAGCGGGAATTAAGTCCTCCACTGGAGCAGCTTATTGACCACATGACTAATACCACAGAAACAGATGGGAGTAGGGATGAAGGATATGATGCTCTGGATGAAGGAGTGGAGGGTGACGATGATGATGACAAAGAGGAAGTTGAGGCCATTCATTCGTATAAAGATGTCATGAAGGTACAGTAATGGGCACTTTATGTGATATTTCACTTTTTATCAATGAGAAAATCAACTCTTATTTTCCGTGTTATTCCCTAGTGTGATACTGGCTGTATCGTTTTCTGATTCCTGATTTCCCTGGTAATTCTGTAAGGTTTGCTTGCACAAATGGCATGCAGTAGTATTTCATGTTTGACAGTAAGCAACAGAAAATCCATGACCGACTTTATTGTTGGATGTGCCATTAATATCACGTTCTGATTTCTTCCATGCACTGGATAGTCAGCCTTCCAGTGTAATGTCTGTTAAATTACTTTGTTTACACTTGGATACTTCATGAGCTGTTTCAATTAATTCACCTTTTCATTAGTGCAGTATTAGTTTAATTATTCCTTATCAGTTTCTTCCTTTGCCACCCTCCTCTACTGAAGCAGAGGAGCGCTTTCGGAGGAGTAGCTTATTTGTATGGAGTGAGTCAGGATACAGTATTTCATTGGCAATCATTATGGTTGCGTTTCTTGACTGGAGTTGTGAGATTTGGAAATACAGCTTTTGAATTTTAATTGCAACAGATTCTTTAATATTATCTGGGCTACCGTGAACAATCACTTAGAAGTATTAACCCTCTATTTTCTAGAGAGTAGTCTTCAGTACAAATTTTAGAGCCAAATGAACTCATAGTACATACAAAGGTATCGATGAGCATGGATTTGGACAAAATTTGTATAATTGGCTTACCTCATAAACGATCTGAGAGCTTCATGTAGGCTGGAAAATTGTATGCTAACTTGTACCAGAAGATTGAACCCTGTGTAATACTTCTTGGTAATGCAAGTCATATCTAAGGACCAGAAGCTTAGTGTGTCACAGAAGAGTGTAAGAGTGTAGTGGTAGAAGCTGAGACTTAGGAGAGTGTCACATCAGGACACAGTAGCACGCAGAAACAAGACCTCACTAAAACCCACCACTTCTGATGGGTTGACAGTAAAGAGAGAAGCTCTTAGGAGACTGGAGTGGGAGTGACTTTTGTTTGAGATGCTTTTGTATCCTCCTTGCATCAGAAACAATGCTAGATTCTTGATGCCTTCGCTTTTTTCTCCCTCCCTCCCTCGGAGAAGCAGGGGTCAGAGGGAGAAATGAATGAAAATGGCCTTTTGCTGCCCTGTGATGGGGAGGGCCCGGCTGGGCTGGATGAAGTTCTCTCCCCTTCAAGCCCCTGCACTTCCCAGGCACACGGAGTCGGTGCCCTCGCTGCGAGCAGGAGCGAAGGTTGCTTTGCTCTCTCCTCCCTCCTCCGCTCCCTGTCACCCAGTCACCTTCTCGAGAAGTGGCCAGCAGCAGCCTGCTAAGTCCCTGAGGGAGCTGCTCCAAACAGCATGGTGCTACGTAGAGGACAGAGGCAGTAAGTCCTTTTTTCCCCCCAGTTTGGCAAACATGCTGTGAATTGGTGGGACAGTCGAAGTTGGATCATTAGAAGAAGTTTCGATTAGTGCAGAAGCAGAAGAGACATTTGTAAAGGCAGAGCCGAGGGCGATGTCTTGTAAAAGTGATTATTTTGCAAGTTCTTTACTTGATTTTTGCAAATGAGAAAAGATAAGTTTGGAAAACTTCTCTGAACTCTCCAGTTACACTGGTACATGTCTATGAAATACAAAAAGGATAAGAAAATGGTCAGGTTTCAACTGTGAAGGCTCCTGAAAGGTATCTTTCTGGTTCTGCTTTGTTAATATGTATCTCAGACTAGTTTGAGGGACCTGCCTACTTATGTATTTTAAAGTCAGCATCTCGCATTTTACCTTTTACCATCTTCTGCTATTAACTTTTTATCATTCTGGAAATGTACTGCTTTTGTAACTTCACCTTACAGTGTGCTGAAGTTCGGCTGTCATTTTGTCCTGGTTTGAGGTAAAACAGGACATTTCTACGTCATCCTGACTTGTATTCCTCCGTCCCTTGGAATTCTCTCTTCTTGCTGTTGTTGCTTTTGCCTAAATTATTTGCTGCAGGCTTAATTTTGTGACTCGCCTTTATTCCCTACTCTGCGTCATTCCTGTGTTGACAGGACTAGCATGGCAACATCCTTCTGCCATATTTTTTACATCAGTGCAGATTTGTAAGAACCTTTTTTTCTTGCCTTCCTGCCTTTTCCAGGGGTAAGAACATGTTTTGCTTGTGGCTTTTTTTCCCTTTTTTTCCCCCCACCAGTCGTAAAGTATGTTGCAGGCTACACCCTTATTTACCCAGTGACTGTTTCACAACAGTAGCATGTGGTCTTGTGACCATGAGGCTCATAATTGTAATTCCCTCTTGGCAAGACTCACTGTGAAGCTTTCTGCTCTGCATTTTGTAGGGAATGCTGCAGCAGGTTTGCTCACTGAATTGAGCAACCGCCGTTCTTGCCTACCCTGCGTTCTCTAAATTGCAAGCTTGGAAAATGGTAGAGATGGGCTGTGCGCTACTTACTGATTTTTAAAGTTTTTAACTATATAGTCTCCAGTATGGACATGATTTCAAGCTTGAAATGTTGATTATATCATAGAATCATAGAATGGTTAGAGGTGGAAGGGACCTTAAAGATCATCTAGTTCCAATCCCCCTGCCATAGGCAGGGACGCCTCCCACCAGACCTGATTGCTCAAAGCCCCATCCAGCCTGGCCTTCAACACTTCCAGGGATGGGGCCTCCACAGCTTTTCTGGGCAACCTGTTCCAGTGCCTCACCACCCTCAGAGTGAAAATATGTTTCGTCCTTCTCCAGAAAGCGTCATTGTCAGGTCCAAAGCCTGTCTGTGCCACTAAGACTGAACTTTTCACCGTTAATCACTAATGTGGATGAGCCTATGTTGTGATTAAAACACAGAGAGAGGTAAGATATGTGTCAGGTTTTTCTGTAATGTGAAGTAGGCACCGACAATCCTGAACCCTCCCTAACCTGTAATGTGCTGAGTAACGTGGTGGACAGCTATTCCCAAGAACTGGGAAGATGGAAAGTGCTGAACAGTACTGCCAAGATCATCATTGGCAAAGCTCCTGTTTGGAGAAGACACAGACAAGCTTTTGTCCTGCTTCTCGGTATATTTGGCTGATTTGGCTTTTGATTTCCTTGGCAGGACCAACCTGCTGCACAGACTTGATCCGCTGTTTTTAAAAATGCATCTGTGAGGAGAGTACTCATTGGTTGCCAGATGCTTAACTTTTTTAGCCTTTGATGTATCTCGGGTATGGCAGCCCTAGTGCAAATGAAGGGAGAAACAGAGGCAATAAGGACTGGATGTTCTTGGCCAGATGCTTTCCTTGCTTGGAGCCCTCTTCCCTGCCTGCAGTGCCCGGGAAGTGCCTGGTTTGCTGTGCACAGACGCAAGGACAGAAGTGTACAGATAGAGTAATCCTGAGGTGTTGGGAAGCCATCAGGTTGACAGCACATGTACAGCTTGGGGAGCCTGGGGTCAACAGAGGACATAGGCAGAGTAGGTCTGGCATGTGGGGTGGTGTTGCGCTTGCTAAGGGCGTTTGAAGTCCTGTCATGCGGCCCCTTTATCACGGCGTGTGGCCCTCCCTGATACTGAAACGAGATGATGCAGTTTATCAACCTCTTCCAGAGTACGCTCAAACCCTAATTCCACTCCCAGTCTTAAGATCATCTCACTCCTTATCCCACAGATCTCTGCAGTCAGATGGTTTAAGGCAGCATCGCTTTTCATGTTAACCTGGAGGTGCTTTCTGAGCTGCAGTTTATCAATATCTGCTGTTCTGAGCCCCAGCCCTAAACCCAATTCCACTATTATCCTTTATTCTAAGCCAGCACCCTCTTCTAATTCCAGATGTAAATAGAGCCACGTAACCCTTTGATAGCAGGTTTTGTTCTGTGCTGGTATTTGCTGGGCTGAAGAGCCATCCCAGCCCTAGCCCCTATCATTTCCTCCAGCTTTGAACGTCATCGTAGCCAAATTGCTACTGCCAGCACTAGACTTTACCTTAGCTCTTCTTCAGGTCAGAGGTGTTGTCAGAAGTATCTGCAAGTGGTGACACTAGCCTTTGTCACTGCCTCTGTTACCTTTTTCTGCAGGTCTCGAGGAAGATATGTAAGGGAGGCAAGGGTCTTCCTGAACTGATATCTTGCTCTTACTTATGTTTACCTTTCGTCCCGAAAGTTAGCTCAACTTTAACAGGAGCCTTATCTGTAGCTGAGCCACACCTTCTTGTCCCAGGGACAAATATAGGAGGATGCCCCCGGTGCTCAGTGGCATCTAGTCCCAGGCCTTACCTAACTAATCACTTTGAGGCAGTTCGGTAATAATGTTTGTTAATTCTGACCAAAAATTAACTGTCGTGCAACTGCTGCTTCACAAAGCTGAGTTAGTGACCCAGGTTCCATAGTAAACAGAACTCGTACTTAGGAAATGTCTATGTTGACCTTCTAATTTGTATTAAAATTATTCTCAGAGCAGCATGTGCAGTATTGTGTTGTCTTGCCATAGTAAATGTAAACAAAATTACACTTTGCGGTATTTTTATTGGTAGGAATTCATGTTTGTGCTTTGCTTGTAAGCAAAGAGGAAGAATAAATTGTTTCTGCCAACTCCGCCCCCCCATATTTCAGATATTTTAATTGTCCTTTAAAATGAGAAACTTTTAAGTCTTGTTGACTCACATGTCTTGGTAGTTCAAGTATATGGCTGACTTTCAGTGGAAGGAACTGAAATTTACAGTGGTGATATTGATCTGCTTCTGTTTTGTTTTGAGTACTCTGATGGCAGTACAGATCAACTATGTATGGCATGTGTAAAGTTATAGAGGAAAAGAAGAATATGTCCTGTCTCCATGCAATTACAGGCAGGATGAGAAGATCTACGTTCAGATCTAAGTATTTTGGAGGCTCCCTTCTGATTTGAGGACATACATTATTATCATGTAGATGGTATGACCCCATGTAAGTAAAGGAACCTGCCAGAGAGAAACCAGAAAATGCAGTTAAAAACAAGTCTAGATATTTGCTTATGACAGACAGTTAAAGAGTTCGTGTTACTGGAATTCAAAGGCCCATAATTTTGCCTAGTCCATGAGGTTAAAATTAGTAAGATGCAGCTTTCTGTGAGTGTAATTCTGTTTAAGGCCGAGTTGGCTTCAGCATTTTTATATGAGCCTGTAGAACAGTACTTGTGCTTCATTTCAAAACCAGCAACTTCCAGTGTACTCTGTAACTCTCTCTGAAGCTGATGAAGATTTTGGAACCTTACTGAAATGGTAACCGGTGCCCCAGATGTTGGCTGTTGATTTTTATATCAAAAAGGAATGCAACAACATTGGCCATTTGTGAAAATCATCATGCTGAAAGAAGACAACAATTGATCAGCTTTTCTTCTCCTGAGTCCTGTTTGTAGTGTATTCAAATGTCACGTGCTAGTCTTTATCTTGGTGGATCATCTTTTAGAAATAGGCGATCTACATCTCCACATGTTGATGGGGGGGGAAAAAAGTTGAAATTACAGTGGGTCGGAAATCCACAGTTCCCTTCACTGTTGTTGTTACAGTACTTGAGCTTGATTTGCTGGCTTCACCAGAAAAATTAAATATCTTCTACCTGTGGATCTTCAGTTGCCTACATAGACATGGTGTTTGAGACTGCTTTTGTAATGTTGGGGAGCCTCCTGTCCCAACTCTTTGGGTCCCTGAAAGTACAACCATCTAGGTTTTGTGCCTCTTAAATTCTGAGGGGGGCAGGTTGTCCTTTGGTTATTCCTTTTAGCAGTTTAATTCTTTGGGGACTGTAAGCTAGAAAGAAACCCAAAGATCTTCCAAAAGGATTTTGTGAACACACCCTCATATCGTATTGCTCTGACAGGGCACCCGCAGGTGGATGCCCCTGGGGAGTTTGGGCCTTCTGAAGATGGACCTTCATGGTGCAGGTCTGAGCAGGCAGACAGCTTGTGTTGGCACGCTCCCTGGCCCCCCTTTCTCTCTGTGATGCATTGACAGAAGTGGGACCTCTTGAGTTCATCAGCGAGGTCCCAAGGACCGGTGCTCATCTCCTGTGCTCAGGGGCTTAAAAACTTTCCCTTGGGGCTCCTGCCCTCCCAAAGCATGCTGACTGAGAGTGCATCTTTTTACATCAACTACCCAGTGTCTTCAGACACATGGACATTGTGAAGGTCCCAGAAAAACAGTTGCTGTGATTAGGTTAACAAAGGAACATAGAGATCTTGACTGACTAGGACCCATTCACAGGCATTTTCTTATTGCTTCACCATTCTTTGAGCTAACCTGGAATTGTCTTAGAGATGCAGTAAATCTGCTATTTTTCTCTTCCCTAAGCAAGCCTTGTACATCACGGTTATTCATTCAAACCCTAGTGTTGTTTCTTCTGTCCATGCCATCACCTTGGCTGGGGATCCATGTCACCTGTATTTGGCCAAAGCATTCGGAAAGTTTGTTCGGTTTGGTTTTGTTTAACTCCATCAGTTCCTTCATCTGTTTTGCTGCCAGACGCCCTCGAACATTTGTGCGGGCAGACGTGAAGGACTGGCGCGGCATAAACTGTGCCGCAGGCTGAGTTGTGGATGGAGTTGGTGTTGGAAGCCCTGGTGCTCTGCAGGCCCAGGGAGCTGAGCCGAGGACAGACTGCAAAATAAAGCAGAAGCACCTCTCTGCATGTTTGAGTCTCCGTGATGTATGAGCAATATCTCCATGTTGTTGGTTTTAAAAGAAAATTATTTGGCAGTAGTAACAGGGGTTCGATATGAAGGGCTTTATAAACAGCTGCAAAGCAAGTGGATTTGTGGCAACTGAGAGCTCTGCAAGTGAAAGATAAGTAGAAGCAGAAGTAATTTTTTGCTGTTCACAACATTTATTTTGAGGGGTTTTTCTTAGGAGTGATTATACCAAATGTACCTGCAAGGAAGTTGTCCCTCACGAATTTGGTTTTCCCATTAAAAGAAGGGCTTTTTTTCCCTTGCTTTAATTATTCTCATACAGAACAGCGGAAACATCCCATCCACCAGCATGTCTTAGACAGATTAGCGTTTCTTATTCCAGGCTGGGAGACAAAACCAAATCACCTTTTCTGCGGTGATTTTTACCTTCCCATTATGGCTCACAGTAATGTATCTACACTGGTTAAAAACCCGTGTACCCATAATTCACATAATTATACTGGTATAACCTGTCTAAGATCTAAAATAGTCTGAGGAATCCAAGGAGTTGTCCAACAAAAACAGGAAACACAGATTGGGTGTTCAGATTATTTTTATGTATGGGGAGGTTAGAACACATCTGAAATTTGTGTGTGGCCTTTATGCATCTAAAAGAAGCAGAGTAGGGCATGGACTTTTTTCCCCATCTGTTTTATGCTGCGATTATTATAAATAATTTATATATGGGTAAAAATAAAGTTCCAGTTTTTAGTGGAGGTAGAAGGATTCTTTGGCAGTAATGGTGTCCCGTAGTATATAAAATGCAGATTTCATCATGACAGAGTTCCAGTTTTCCCTTTTAAAATACAAATGTCTAAAACACGCAAAGCAATCTGTTAGAAATAACACGTCTGAGTATGAGGTTTAATCTGAAGTATCAAAGAACCTGTGTTAGCCTGTGCTGCTAAAATAGACCCTGGAGACTAAAACAGATCAATGAGTGTTTACTTTCACAAGGTACGTTTTGTTTGATCAGATTAATTTGAAATTCTAAGTAATGACTGGAAATCAGTGTAATCGTTGGTCAATTAACAAAGTAATGTTGTAGTGAGCTGTAACAAAGTGAAGAGAGAGCAGAGCTGCTGTTCGTTACAGAAGTGACCCCTATCTTCTTGGCCCTATGGATTAACTTGGATTAACTCCGGCACTCGGTCAGGCAGTGTGGACTGACCTGTCCAAAGTCGAAGGGATCTGTCTGAGAGTCTGTCCCTTCAGCTCGCAACCTCCTCCCCTCTCCAGGTCTTGAAACTGCTATGTGCGCAGAAGGCCGTGATGGATTCTTCAGATTCACTGTCAGCCTAGTAAAGGCAGTAGATCTGCCCAGAAAAATTAGCCAGGACAGCGGTTTGTCTTAGGTTAGGGTTTGTCAAAGGTTCATCTTGTCAGAATCTAGTTTCCACCCATGTAGACTTTGCAGTCTTGGATGTTCGTGGTGTTGCAGCTAGCTTTTTAGCTCTACTTACTCCTTTTGCTACTTCAAAAATGCAAGATATTTTTGTACAGATTCACGTGACATCATCTATCATGTTTGTAAGGCAGCAAGTGTTCTTCAATTTTCATGTAATGCCAGTATCCCATAGGGAATATCCCACGTATCTGATCAGTACTGCTTGTAGTTTATTATTATTATTATATGTGTTGTAGTAGACAAGTAAATTAACGGTCACGTGCAAAAAACTGCTGTACAATTTTCTCTCTCATATACAGTTATGTGTTGAAGGTTCCCAGTAGCTGCCCTCGCAGACCATATTCAAAACAGTAGATTAACTTGTTTCTGCAGTTTTTAAGTTATAGATATATGGCTCTGGTTTGAAATGGGCAGTATGGGTGTTCTTGTAGCTGTAATGCTCTACAGGCACAAGAAAAACAGGATCTATGGGGTGGGTAAGAACTTCTTAATTAGGCCAACTGATTTATCCGGGGGAAAATATGTTAGCCCAGTCCAGGCTGAAACGAAAGGTTCGATGGCAGAATCATAGAATGTTAGGAGTTGGAAGGGACCTCTGGAGATCATCTAGTCCAACCACACTGCCAGAGCAGGTCCACCTACAGCAGATTGCACAGGATGGTGTCCAGGCGGGTTTGGAACGTCTCCAGCATCGGAGACTCCACCACCTCTCCTGGCAACCTGTTCCAGTGCTCTGTCACCCTCCAAGGAAAGAAGTTCCTCCTCATGTTCAGATGGAACTTCTTATATTCAAGTTTGTGCCCGTTACCTCTTGTCCTATCACTGGGCACCACCGAAAAAAGCCTGTCCCCCTCCTCCCGGCACCCTCCCTTTAAGTATTTGTAAACATTGATGAGATCCCCCCTCAGCCTTCTCTTCTCCAGACTAAACAGACCCAACTCCCTCAGCCTTTCCTCATGAGAAAGATGCTCCAGCCCCCTAATCATCTTTGTGGCTCTTTGCTGTACTTTCTCCAGCAGTTCCCTGTCCTTCTTAAACTGGGGATCCCAGAACTGGACACAGTACTCCACATGTGACCTCACCAGGGCAGAGTGGCGGGGGAGGATGACCTCCCTCGACCTGCTGGCCACACTCCTCTTGATGCACCCCAGGATGCCATTGGCCTTCTTGGCCACCAGGGCACATTGCTGGCTCATGGCCATCCTATTGACCATCAGGACTCCCAGGTCTCTTTCTGTAGAGCTGCTTTCCACCAGGTCAGCCCCTAACCTGTACTGCTGCATGGGATTACTCCTCCCCAGGAGTCTCTAAGTCCTTGTCCGCTCCAAATTTTGGAGTCTTTAACTTTGGTGAGATGTTAGGGCCTCACAATCCGCCACCCCATTCAGGGGAGGAGTCAAGTGGAAAAGTGGCTGTGGAAGCTTTACCTTTTCTAGTTCTTGCCAGGACACAAATCCTTCTGAGCACGTTTGAGGGTGCTCAGAAGTTTTTCTTACTGATAGTTGTGTAAAAAAAAAACTATGGCTATTTCAGTTGTCAGTATTGCTAGTTGAGTCCCTTTAAGGATGATACAATTGCATTGCCCAAGAAAATGGAAGCCGCATAGATGCTAAAAAATTACTTAATTCCTTATGGAGACATACTGTACTGTAACAGCAACATGGGAAAAGTAAAGAAACAGAGCGAGGGCCCTTTAATTAAGCCACTGTGATCTTGCTTTTGAATTATTCAAGAGGGAGCCTTGGGCTGGAGGCAGAGTTTCTTTTGGTGCATTTATTTCAGTGCCGGTAACAGTATTAAAAGAAATGAAACATTTGGAGGAAAGTTGTTTGAATTGACTTAAAAGTACCACTAATTTTACAAACTAATAATCTCTCTTTTTTAGCTATGTGGAGTTTTTTTAATATGCTCTTGATTACTGTGTTCCTGTGATGCTATTTTCTGCTCCCTTTTGCTTAGTGTACTGTTGCATGCTGTATTTTAGAACAATATTTGTGAGGTAAGGTCATTTGATACAAAGAAATAAACAGTGTTTATTAGATTGTGCTGTCCCCTGAAATCTGAATCTAACAGTCAGAATATTGTTTTTATTCCAAAGATTGGTCTGAAGACAGGGAATGTTTTGCATTTCTTAGTAAAAAGGATTTTTATGGTAGGTTTTTCTTTAAAACATGTAGTTGCAACATCCTTAAATAGTACTGTAACTGAACCAGTCTTTAGGGGTAGCTTTCAAAAGACTATTGTCTGCAGGATGCGTGACCCCAAGTGTATTTCAAGTGATTGACTTGTAAATATTTTTTATGAAATAACACAATGGAGAAAGCAGTATTCTTCTTGGGTGATGGCTTCAGCATATTTCTTGGGTAGTTTTAGCTTTGCCTTACTACATAGCTTGGGCCATACTGTTTTCTTCAGCTGCTTCTTGTTGAATTTCTCCACCTGGTGCATCTGTGGCAGATGATTCTTGTATGTGTAGTTGGGGAGAATTAATTTAACATTCTAATCTAGCAGCCTTCCTAATAACTCACGCTAACTTGTGCCACTGAACAAAATGGTCCTAAGAGATGAACTCCTTGAATTCCTAAGTTTGGCAGAGCGTTTGTTGAAGGGAAGGTATAGGCCAGCCTGGATGCTATAGGAAGACAGCAGGCATGGGAATTCAGGGATTTTTGTGTGGGGAGGCGAAGTGAACTATCAGAACTGAGTAGCAACCATGTCTACTCATTGTTTGGACACTGAACTAAATCATATAAAGAAGATTTAGCTGAGGGATTGGCAAGGGCAGGGAGCTACGGGAAGCCAGCTGCACGCGAGGGCGATGCTTCATACGCTGCTCTGAGTTTGCTTTGTGTAAAGCCTGTAAAGCAGGCACTAGAAAGACTTTTTTTTGGAAGACTGGTTGGATGGAAAACAGAGGAGTTTTTTTTGTCTTTGCCCCGAGGAGAGAACAAACCCCTTTGTTTTATTGTTATTTACATATTTGTATCTCTGAGAAAGAGACTAGAAACTTGATTTTTAACACTAGAAAAACTAGGAGTTTGCTTTACTGTTACTGCATTCATGATGGCAAGGAAGAACAAGATATAAGAATGTCTCTGACTCTGGAGACATTCCAAACCCGCCTGGACACCATCCTATGCAACCTGTTCTAGGTGAACCTGCTCTGGCAGGGAGGGTTGGACCAGATGATCTCCAGAGGTCCCTTCCAATCCTGGTGATTCTGTGATGCTTTGGGTGATTTAAGCTAAAAGAGAGATCTCTGATTTTTTGTTTGCCTGCCTTTCTCTTAGGACAAAGCAAACTTGGAGTTGGGACAAGAAGGTCCTAATGAGCTATTGTATTTGTTTTTCCTTTTTGGCGTGTCAAGATTTCTGGATGTGAACACTAAGATCAAGACTTGCTTTAAAAGAGCAAATTCGCATGAAGCCAAATCTCTTTATGAACTGGACTCTTCTAATTGATTCACGTTGATCAATCCACTACATCATACTGTGTGTAACAAGCCCCCATATATGTATTTTACACAGTAATACACACTTGCAGAGGTAGATGTAAAATATCACTGTCCTCAATCCAGTATTTAAAATAGAAAGATGATAAGGTGATGTTTGAAAACGTGGTGGCGTTGAGGGAAGAAAATGAGCCATAGGGTTTGTTTTTTAAAAAAGCTTTGACTTCTGTGGTAGCATGTAATGTTAAGAAACAAATGAAAAAACTGCAGTTCAGGAGAGTATTAGTCAGCATGATTTATTAAGTCTTTTCATGTCTGGACAGAGGCATCGTGTCACAGTAGAAATATTTTTAATGGCTCAGAGGTAAAAAAAAAAAAAGAAAAAGAAAACATGTTTTCCAGGCAAAACACACATTTGGAAATAAAAATATTCAGTAAGTTAAATTTGCCTCTGTGTTTACATTTAATTTCTTATAAACCTATACAGAAAGTGAAGGGATTCCTGTGCCTTAGCTTGATCCAGAAAGCTGGGGACAGTTTGCGTAAATCCTTTTAATGTAATTTTAAAGGAGCTTTGAACGTGACAAGTGTTTAAGTGAATTATGTTGATAGACAGGTTTCATTAATTAAAGTGATGTCATTTGGTGTCTTAAACAGTTGTCCTGATTTTTCATTCTGGGCAGTGTAATTGGAGGTCAACACGTGGTCTGCCTTACTTTGAAAGTAACCACTGTGCTCATTTTAAAAGGGTGATGTCAGTCCTTTTCACATCTGAATGTGTTAGTGAGCAAAGGAGGGGCATTTATTGCAATTTCTTGTCCTGGACATGGTGCTTACTGTGTTTGGAGCCAAGGGACTTTGCCCGGGACTTTCCGGTGAAGGGTCTGGTTGCCAGAGCCACTTGACCTCATGGTGTCACCTTCAGCAGAAACGCTGAATTCTGTCCTTATGGGAAACCTTTAAGAAAAAACAAAGAAACTGCAAAATAGTTGCAAAAAGGGTACCTCTGAACATTACAGGTGTTTTTTGTTTCTTACCTGGGCCTGCTTTTTGTCACGAGCGGCTGAATAAGGAGAAGGGGGGAGAAGGGACATGCGCGGTCCTTCCAGGTCCTCTCCCGGTGGCCAGGGGGATGCGTGGCAGCCATCTGCCCTCTGCCTGGCTCGAGGGTCAAGCGAGCAGGTAAAACAGGATGGGCATCTCTGTCCAGTCCAGGACACTTTCTGCCGTAAAGATGAAAGTCAAGAGGTTTGTAATCTCCCACCGGGTGTTGCTGCTGAGGTGAGATAACTGGCGAGATAACTAGGCTACCCACCTCCCCCCACTAACCTCTATTATCTTGCATGCCTACCACAATACAACGATGAATAATTTTCTTTACTGCTCCGACAGATAAAGATAACCTCTCTTTGAGGTTAATTTGGCAGCTCTCTAGGCCTTCGAGTGAAGACGCTGCAAGCAGAGTGGTTTCTCGGCAGGTCCCTGCTGGTGCCAGGCAGAGTTTGAGGGAGCTGGGCTCCCCTCGCCTTCCCTGCCTCCCCCAGCTTCCACTGGAAGTCGTCATTCTCGTGCGACCCTGATGTATACTTGAGGATACTGGCAAAAAGTCCTTTAGAAACACTTGGTTTGGGGCTTTTTGACAGAACATTGATGTTTTCAGATATCTTTCCTGGCAGAACAAGCTGTAAGCCTTAATGCTCATTGGTTTTACACCAGACTTATTGTGGATGCGACGGTATATCCTAAATTGAGTTCAGAGCTGTCAACAAGCTCCAGTTGAGGCACTTTGCCAGTGTCTAGATTTGTCCCTTTATCCATCGCTATCAAGTCCTTCTGTATGAAGGTGGTGTTAAACTGGCTTTCATTTTGCTAAAGGTAGCAATGTTTTAAATAGATTTATATATTTGCATTTCTAGTTACCTGCGCTTTCCTCTTGAGTCTTGTTGATTTAAAAAATAACCACCCTGAGTTTCAGCTCTCAAAAGTGGCTTTATCATGAAAAATGTCAGTACAGAAAAGAGTTACCCAAGAAAAACAATTGGTCTTTGACTACATGCAGGAGAGCGCTCTATCGCGATCACCCCTTTGATAACCTTCTCTCCATGGACTGAGGTCACTACAGTATTAATTACCTTCCAGAGATTGAATTCCTTTTATATTTCTTCTTTGGAGGCATTGGTAAACGTATCATGAAAAAGCATCTATTTCAACAGGCATGTAGTAGATGCCTCTGCAAGTGCCAGGAGTTTTAAAGGTGGCTTTGAAGTTGAAGAACTGAGCTGGGAGTTCCTGCCTGACTTGCAGAGGTATATCTTTTGTGATATGTAACTGAGAACAGGTAAATAATTATCTTGGCACGAAGTAGTTTAATTATTTTAGGAGCTGTGTTTGAAAACAAAGCACTCATGCAGCACTTGACTGAAGAACTAGAAGAGTGATTTGCCCCCTTCCATTTTCTCTTTTTCCCTTCAGATAATAAGATTTTGATGAAGGGGCAGCTGGTAGCTGGGTTGTGGTGTGGGGTTTTTTTTTGTTTGTTTGTTTTTCATTGTTTTTTCCCTTAACTATTCTCAGTCAAGGGCACATCCCTTTTACTGCAGAACATGCTTGTTTCTACAAGTGTCCTTCTTAGATAAGAATGGTAAGACTTATCTGATGTGGTTGAAATAACCTAAAGTGCAAAATTATTTTATGTTAATTAAAAGTAAAGTAATAAGAGTTGGGAAGACTCTTCAAATACTTTAAATTATATATTTCTCTTTCAATGCATTTTTTTGAGTGTGCAAAGGAATTTCATTTCAAAAAGATGCTCAGCATTTGAAAGTGCAAGTAGCTTTCTGAAAATATAACGAACTTTGTTTTTGCAATCAGAGATGGGCCAATGTGCATGGCTTTGCCTCTTTCTACAAGTAGCATATTCTGAAATAAGCAAGGTAACTGTTAGAACAGCCAAGCCTTGGAGAAGAAGAAGAAATTTTTCTGAATTTAGTTTATTAGCAAGAAAAGATCTCTCTTGCTCTGTATCTTTGAGTTCTTACCTTGTGTTGAGGTCTGTGTTACTCATTCTTTTTAGAAGCAAGGACTCATTCCTATCCCCCTCCAAGGAGTCATGATGTTAAAATAAAACTAATATATTTTAAGATTGGTGCAAGAGGTCAGCCTTTAGATTGCACTAGAATCTTCACAGTTTCTTAATGATAAATAATGATTACATTTCATATGTATTCCTACAATTTCAGGACCTAAGATTTCAGGAAACCCACCAATTACTACAAGATGTATGATAATTTACTACAGTTGCCCACTCTAAATTTTCATATGGAGGCTGAAATCTTTTTAGCAAATAGGAGTGCAAATGGACCAACAAAGCAGGGACTTGATGGAAAAAAAAAAAAGCTGTCGCGTCCTACGTGGTTTGGTCAGCTATGGCTTTGATCCAGATTTTCTTTATGTTCTTAATCAGAAAAGATTCCCAGCAGCTCAGTGGGCTTTGCATCGGCCTCAGATCTCCATCCGCAAAATAGGATTGGTAATTCCTAGGGTCTTACGGGTGAGAGAATACGTGCAGCATGGACTGCGAGGAGGCAACTGCTATGATGGAGCCCCTACAGTCACAACAGGCCCCGCGGTGCAGACCCAGTGCGGTTTGGGATACATGAAGTGGCCTTGAAAGCTTGACAGAGTGGTGGTTTTACCCCCGTTGCTGCCGTTGGCAAGAAATGCGTGGAGCCAAAGCAAAGCACTAAAGCTGCCTTTCCCTCAAGTCTGAGCAGTCAGGGCAGTATAAACACCATCTGCACTCCCTACAGGTGGTTAATCCCACCTATGTACAGGGCGTATGTCAAACCCATTGACTCCAGATAATTCAATTTCTAGTAATTACCAGACTAGAGACAATTTCCAGGAATAGAGTGTGCAAAGAGGAGGACAACAAAGGGCTCCACCACTTGAAACAGTGAATTGAGGAGAGATTAACACCTTTCAAGTTCTAACTTACTGGATATCTGTTCTCCTTGAATAAGCAAGGATATATACTTGAACCAGAATTACAGTATTTTCTTTTTCATCAATCAACTAATACATTAATCAATTGTGGGTTAAATAATTTTGTTCATACCTATTTTAGAGTGGTGTGTGTATGAAGTATTAAAATTTTTGTAACTGATACGCTTTATAAGACAGTGGCAATGTAGACTCAATGGCTGTAAATTTTAAGAGAATAATGTTAGGCGTACTTGCCTAGAAGAAGAGGAGGAAGAATTTTTCTGGAGGCCTTTTTCATTCAATCAGAGTTTCAAGACCTGATTTCCCTGACAAAGGTACTACAAATAAGGAGTATGGCATGCATGAAGGAATGGAATAGGTTTCCATATGCTGAGAACTGATGAAAGCAGAACGCAACTGGTTAGAAGTTGCTGGGTTTATTCATTGGGAGTGGAGTTTAAAAGCTTGTTATGTTTAGTAATGCCGTTCGTTCGGTTATGCAGCTGGAAATCTGGCTTTTTGGATGGGAATAAAAAGTCATGCTTCAGGACAAAACATGAAAGCAAATTATTGTTATGCCTACTGAGAGAAGTTTCAGCGCTTTACATAAAAACAAACAAGCTACCCACACACATGCATTTTAAAGCTCTATTCGTGACCTGTAAATTGCTGCCAAGGAGTGCGTGTTTTTATTTTAGTTGATATATATTAATTGGATTTTAAGTGGCTCATGAATAAAACTGCCTTATATTAATATATTGTCTCTTATTTAGTAAGTATGCAAACGTCTGAATTGTTTAGTAATGAAATTGATGGACGTTGTTGAAAAACTGATAGAGAAACAACCTCTCTTCTGCATCATTCTCCCCCTCTTTTTTTATGTGTGTCAGTGAGATTTGGTTTGTGATTGCAGAGTCATTCCCCACCACCTTCTGTTGCCTTTTGATAAAATTGTTTTCTTTTTTATTCTGTTTGAAAATGCTACTATTTTCTACTATTTTTCCAGAGACACTTTGGGTTTTTTTGGAGTGTAATGGCTGCTTTATATGCTCGTATGGAGGCTTGGGGAGAGGGGAAGAAAGAAGGGCATCTATCCTGCTCTCATTTTGTGCTCCACATGCCAATCATCCTGGTGCAAAACCAACCCTCGTCTCTTTTCTGCTGAACAGAAGTAGTATTTCCAGTAAGAAGGTGCCCTCCAGCCCTAAGGAGGGCCTGAGAAGCATGGCAGACAACCATAGAAAATGACATTACAGGGGTGCCACTCTGTGCTATCAGTTGTTCGGGTCTAAGTTATTTAATAAGGTAAAGGGTGGTTCCACAGCTTAATGGGCTGTTAGCTAAACAACTGCAGGTAGCCCCGTGAATGTGTACAGCCACTCCCCTTCTCCTTTAATTATGCAGTTTTATCGTGTTTCCCCATCTATGCCTCTGCTCCGCTTCTGAAGCTAGTTTTCTTACTCAAATGCCTCCAACTCATTCTTCCCGCTGCTGCCCCTGCATGAAATGCGGATGTATGAGTGGTATGGATGAGAGCGGCTGAAATGTACACAGGACTGTTGCCTTGTTGTGGAGCAGAGAGCTTTAGAAGACTAACTAACTAGTTGCTAACTAGTGTTTTTGCTGTATGTTGCCCCGGTTGACAATTCATGTTAAAAGAATGGGAAAAATATAAATTGTAGGGTTTTGCCCTTGCTCATGAATAATCCCATTGATGTTCTGCTGAATAGTCAAAGAGCGAGAGCTGGTAAATTCAGATTACTGCATATTTATATTATTAATTCCTCCATTATTCTGCTAAGAAACAACAGAGCACAGTTTCTCTGAAACTAAGACAGAATGCAGAATTGGTTTTCCTTTAATTGGCTCTTTTGAAACAAGCCTCTCCGGGAAGCAGGATGTTGTTAGCCCACTGCGTAGAGACAGTGTAACAATACACCTAACACATATTCCAGAAACAGCTGTATGCCGGGGCTGCATTTGAGGGGCGGGGGGGGGGGAAATAGCTAAATAACTTTGAAGAAGAAATGAGAAATTTTGCGAATGCAGTTTTAAAGAAGTCTGCACTAGCACATCAAATTAGTCAGTCATTGAAAAATTACTGTTAAAAGGTCCAGGGGAAATATCACCATCTCACAGAAACATTGGTTGACCTTTGTTTGAAGTCTATTTTGATAGTCAAGGTCTTCATTCTGTACTTAGAACAGTAATAAAGAGTAAGAATAGAGTTCACTGAACATGAACAATACAGGATTTGGCTTAAAAATTGAAATGCAGTCAGTAATGTACACTGTAGTTTGATTTTCATTTCTTAACACCCGTTTAAGTTTTAAATGCTTTCAAACGTGTTAGTAATTGTGTTAAATATTTGTAAGACTTGTTTCCCTAAATATAGTACCATATAAATGTAAGAGAATACAAACTGTCTTCACCTTTAATTGTTTGTCTTTGGAAAAGGTTCAAGTTTGTAAGTGAGGTGTTAGTCTCGCAGTTGCCGTCTGTTGAAATTGTATCAAGATTCTCATCAGTGCTTAAGTTCACTCTAATAGCATGGAAGACTTCTTCAAATAGCTGTGAAATGTAAGATTTTAGGAAAGAAAATGAATTGCAGTGCTCAGCACCTCAAGGCAATCAGTACCCGGAGAAAACAGTGTCAGAACAGATATTCTGTTTAGAAAAAAATATATGGAGGAAAGTCCTTTACTGTGCACCAGTTTCATCCTGAGCATTGTTGAATTGCTCAGGTTTTGCTTTGTATTTCTAAAAACAACTACAGCACTGCAGCCTTTCCCAAACACAGGCTATCCACATAAATCTTTCAACTTTACTTCCATGTTGACTTAAGTTTTGACTCAGGAGACCATTTGCAAATGTTTGTTGGTCCATTTCTGTTTGACATTTAAGCATATTTATAACTAACTTGCTCAAGACCTTTAATCCTCAGAGTCTGCAAAGCAGAGGGTAGTTAACGATGATGAAGATTGTAGGATACAGACAACTGGACACTCCTTTAAGGATCAAGTTCTTATGCAAAGCACTGTTGTCAGTCCTTGCATCATCTAATTCCCATTTGCAATTTTGGCTTTAATTTCAGCAGCTACATCTTTTCTTCTTTTTACAGTCCTGATAAGTGGGAACAAACCAAGGCCACTATTTCATCAAATTGTACCTTTTATTGCTAAATGCAATAGCTTTGCTGCTGCATTTGGGTTTTCACATTAGAAAGGAAAATCTGTGAAGAAGGAATGTATTTGTGAAGCCGTTTTATGGGGAGGATCACTTAAACCATTAAATTCTGAACTTGTCCGCCTCAAAGCGATGAAAAATGTGATCAAAAGAACAAATACCAGTGCATGGGAAAGCCTTACCAGCTTGCTGGGAACACTTAAATAATGAGGTAGATGTGCTTGACACCAGCAAACTAGCAATTTGCCTCACTTTCCACAAAACCTACCTTTTCCTTGAAGTGTGTAAAACTAATTAGGAGCTCACATGTCAAGCCATTGGACATTCCATGGCACTTGCAAGTGATGATTTAAAAAATCCATTTAAAAAGTGACAAAGCTTCGGCGGGTGGCTCCCTGGGAAGAGTAACTTCCTGTGAATACTTTCTGTGAATTTGTTTTGTGGATAAATAGCTAACTCTGCTCCCATCCCTTTTCTTTTACCGCAGTCTTACCTTGGTGGTATTCCCCTTAAGTCCTTTGTCAGAGGGAGCAGGTAGTCCTTGGCCCACTGCGGTTACAAGCGGCAGAGCCAGCGGCAAATCTCTGCTGGAAAGTTTGGGAAAAGCAGCTGTCAACTGGTAGGGAGCAGCTGAGCTGGCTCCGGGTGTCGTGAAAGCTGCCTCAAAACTTGCTCCGTGCGGAAGCGCCGTGTACTCTGCACAGTGGTGGTCCTAGCAGGTGGAAACATCTTAAAACTCATGTTGAAACACCACTTACTCCTCTGAATGGTCCATCCCTTCACGTTATTCTGGGTAATAAAGCGAAGCAAAATGCTCGGTTGAGTTCTCCAAATACACAGGTATTATCTTGGTAAGATTTTTCTGGTAAGGCAGATGGCTCCTTCAAGTTCATACTCATAGGAATAAAACAATAATCACAAGGTCTAGTTTATCTGCACGGAGATAAAATCTTTTCAGAAGATAACGTTGGCTCAGGAAGGCATCTCAAACTGAGTTTTATTTTTTGAACCTGTTGCAGTACCATACTGCAAAGGATGAGGCAGATACCTAGTCCAGTTGCGCGTTCAGTGATCTGTTGGTTAAAGTAATTTCTTCTTACTTAAGAAAAAGTATCTCTTTTAAGTCTATGTTAATACTCCAAGGCTTTCAAAACACTTAACAAGCCCGGCACTTGCAGGCTGGTACTTATGTTTTGCATAATATCAATAGCTTGTCTTTGTGTCCCATGGGAAAAAGAAATCCTTTTCTTTGTGGTGCATTCGTACAGGCCCTCTGCCCAAGATGACTGCAAGTGGAAACACTTTTTGTCTTGAAATCTGAATTCCATCAGACCAGGTGTTTTGATGAAGCTTCCACTATCTAGCTAGCCAAAAAGGTTTTGTAAAACCTGCTTGAATTCTAGTGGGTGAGTCAGTTGTATTTTTCGTAATTTTATGGAGCCCTTGATGGAATATATTCAAACAGATGCAGGAAATGCTCTTTGATCTCTTTGGATGGTTAAATTGTGATTTCTGTTAACCGCTGATTTGGCTTGGTGCCCTCTGTTTTCAAGTCAGTTGAGGATGAATTTGGATAGAGGAGCTGGCAAGGCTATGGTATTTACATAATGCCTTTTTTTTTTTCTTTCCTGTGAAACCTGAATGTGGATGGAAACAGTCTCTAATCTTCTCAGTGATCTAAGCAAAGATTGAATGCTTTGGGTCAAGCTGGGCTATGGATAGGCTCAGTTAGGAAATAAAAATTGTAAAAAATCCCATCTCTTCACAGTGTTTGCAAATGGAAATACTTGCGGACCAAGCTAGTTAATGTTTCAGTAGTTAATAATATTTTTGATATTTCCCCAGTTTGTAAAGACCATATAATTTGTTTTCAGCTGTACTTTTTTGAGACTTCTTGGAAATGGAACAAACAGCCCTTGTATTAAGCTCTGGGCACTGTTCGCTTTCATTCCCCTTAGGATAGTTTTAAGTTGTATCATGAGGGATGAAAAGGCAAGTGTCAGAATAAGCAGTGTACAGAGGCTTTCGTTCTCGATGAACGCGGAATGGCTGGGAAAGACTGCAGACCTGATCTTAATCCTTCTTGCACCACAACCGCTATGACATGGTAAGAGGAGGAGGATTTCATTAGGTGGCTGTCCTTTCATATCTCAATTATTAAAACATTCTGGCTGTGATTTTTGTGGAGTGTTACAGTGACATAGCTTTTCAAACACTACTATCATAGAATTAAAGATGTGATTTAATTTTTTTTGTAAAAGTAGATAAATATCCTGAACTCATGCTAGAAGTAACATTTCATACTTGATTTGCCTTGCCTGCCTAGATTTTGCAGTATTTTTTCATGTAGAAGTTATAGTTTGTCAGGCGCTCTGAACAACGTGCAAGTACAATACATTACAATGGAGAGGGAAAAAAAAATCACTCTGTCCTCTTTGCATTTGCCTTTTTATTCAGGCTTACCTTCCCCAGTCCAAAAATTTATGCTAAGTCACTTGACTTAATGTTGCCACAAGGGGATTTTGTATGTAATGCATCTTCACATAATATAACATCACTCAGAGATTGATTTTTCAGAACATGAAAGTTAGTAGGAGCTGCTGGCTCTCTTTTAATATCTGCAGCCTAACGTTTACAAACCAAATGGTTAACTTTTTATGTGGTTGCTTTTATAACTAAGTTTAGCAGCAGGTGTTAAATATTTTTTTTCTTTACTTTCTGTTCAATAATAAAATCAAGATTATATCCATCCCCTGCTTGAACTTGCCACTGCTGCATTTTATTAATTTTCTCAATATTTGATGCAAATTGCTTCTAATTAGTATGTTTCTAAATAAAGAAAAAAGCATTCTCAAAAACCTATGTGCAATCTGTATAATAATAAAATCTTATTCTCAGCTATGAACACTTGTTGCATTTTATGACCTTTTTGAAATTGCTGTTGTTATTATTCTTACAGTTATTCCTGTAAGTGGTGTATTTTAGAATCAAACCCTATTTATCTATGCTATAATTAATAGCCAGATGTAGCTTACTGAAAACATAGTAAAGTAGATGAGGACATGATTAGTTACTGAGAGAAAGGAACACAAATTAACCATACTCAGAATCTGGTCTTTTAAATGTTCTGACTTTTTTGTTAAGTCAAGGGAAATATTTAATAGCTTCTACCTTTGTGGTAGGCATTGCCACTGTAGCACACATTAGAAATGCATCTGTTTTGATTTTTCTTCCTTTGCCTGCAAAGGAGATGATACGCTTTGTTAAAAAAGGAAGAAAAAAAAAAAGAAAGGAAAGGGGGGGGGGGGGAGGAAAAAAAAAAGGAAGAAAAAAAGAAAGGGGGGGGGGGGGGGGGGGG
>VZSF01001148.1:469818-539414 GCA_013398295.1 Chionis minor
TTCTTGAGTTTGAGCTGTGTAGGTATAGACAGAGAGAGATACATATATATATATATATAAAATAAATAGCTACTATAAAACCACAGTAACAAGACACATTTTAAGGCCTTCATTAAGATTTTATTTTATTTTATTATGTGCACCAGTATGACACATGATATGGGTCCTCTAGTTTCAGCCTGGGTTTTTTTTTTTTTATTTAAAACCATCTAGGGAACAAGTTCCAGATGTCATTCTGTTCTGTCCATTTCCAGCCAAGATTTCCATGATGAATGCTTAGAGGTGATGGNAAAGGAAGAAAAAAAGAAAGGGGGTGGGTGGGAGTGGGAGAAAAAGGTGGGTTTTTTTCTGTCAACTATGTCCTTGTGATTATCCAGAAAGAAATGTGAGTGGTATAAGAAAATTTTGGCCATCATCATAAAGCAGAATAAAACATGAAAGGGAGGAATCAAGGGCAGTTTTGTGAACATATCTGCCTTGTGTTCCCTATTTATAAAGAAAATATGCAGGAAAACAGGACAATATACACACACACACACATATATAAACTTTCCTTGTATATATTCTTATTTACAGCTAAAAGGAGATATACAAATGGGTACAATAATCAGAATAGGATATTGCAGGAGTCCAAATGGTGCCTGTGAAGATTTATCAAAGAAGTTGACTGAGTCTGACCACTGAACTCTGTATTGTTATACTAATTGGAAGAAATAAAAGATAACAAGGGGGCTATGGCCTGGAAAAGCAACTCGTCAGTGAGATTAAGCCAATCTAAATCTGACTGCAACCAAAAGAAGTTGTTCAGCCCTTCCTCCCTTTCCCCGCTCTGGCAGCGTATTCCCCTTGCTCCTTTTTGCCTGCGCTACTACGCGTGTGTCCATGCCATGAAGAATAATTGTCTCCTGCCCCACTTCCTTCACGGTGTTAATTTTTGCCGGGGTGAGTAATCCTTTCTGAGTTCGGGAATGAACTCTGGTTCCAGCATCAGTGGACGCGTACGGCTGGAGGCCACAGGACCACACCTTTTAGTGGCAGCATGGATTTAAATCAAATTGAAAGCAATATGAAAAAGCAGCCCAAGCTTTACATGCATTTTGCCCCTTGTAACCATAGCGTTCACTGTAGTAACAGGAGCGATTTAGACAAATATGCCACTAGGCTAATTAAGGGCTCTTCTCCTAAAGAGGCTTTTGTTTCAGGCTTTTAGTTCTGGACATCTGAATGCAGCCACCTACTGCCCCAGGTTTTGGCTTGTTCTTAAGTTTTAGTTCTGTAGCTGTAGATACAGAGAGATACATATATATATATATATAAAATAAATAGCTACTATAAAACCACAGTAACAAGACACATTTTAAGGCCTTCATTAAGATTTTATTTTATTTTATTATGTGCACCAGTATGACACATGATATGGGTCCTCTAGTTTCAGCCTGGGTTTTTTTTTTTTTATTTAAAACCATCTAGGGAACAAGTTCCAGATGTCATTCTGTTCTGTCCATTTCCAGCCAAGATTTCCATGATGAATGCTTAGAGGTGATGGATTTATGGGAAGTGTAAGAAAAAGATACTGCAACAATTAGTGTCAGTGCTGAGCTATTCTACAATGGTAGAAGCTGGATGTTCATGTTCACGAAGCTGGATGTTGCTTAGGCTGTTCAGGTTCTCCACTTGAAGTATAAATTTCTCGTGTGGAAAATGTGAGCTGAATGTTTTACTCTAAAAGCAATGCTACCCTGATTGACTGCTTAACAGTAGTTGTGAATGATTATTAATGGTTTGAGTAGGCTTCCAGAGTGTTGCAGGCTTAGCATTTATGAAAATGTTTATCAGCGTTTCTTTACATCAGCTGTGCCTGTGTCTAGAAATGTTCATGAATGTTTGAGGTGAAGCAATAAAACTGCGCTCCTTTGCGTCTTGCAGATTTTTAAAATCTTTGTACTGCTTGAAATAAATTAAATCAGAGTTTCAGCTTGACGATTACACTTTACTTGCTTCACCGTCCATCCTTTCATAAATCGGTAGGGATGCAGTTCTCTTCCACATTCATGGGAAGGTAAGCAACACTTACGGTGTTAAAACTGGCTTGAATTAAGAACGTTTTCCCAAAATTTGATACTGCAAGATTGCTTCCCCCCCATCCCCCAATTGCTTCAAAATTAGGTCTTTTTTTTTTTTTTTTTAATGAAAAGGCAATGTCTTGGTTTTCAGCGTTTTCCAGAGTGTAGTCAACCAGTCCCTTTACCATCTTTATAGAACTCTTCTCATAAAATAAATGGTAGTAGAAGGTTTAGAAAACACACCCCAATTTCTGCCTAAACTTATATCTCACGGATTTTTGTGCCCTAAATATTTCTTTGCATTGCCTTTCATCTTATCTCATGCTCTGTAGCCTTAATAAGAGCAATGGGGTATTGTTTTGATATTGCTATTTATTTTTCTCTCTAGCTGTGTGCTGCCCACCTGCCAACTCGATCAGAGGCGCCGAACCACTATCAAGCAGTATGTCGGGCTCTATTTGCTGAAACAATGGAGCTGTACACTTTCTTGGCCAAAATCAAAAGTGCAAAAGAGGTAAGCAGTCTGAGAAGGTTTTCTGCTTTTGAGCTCTCATTACTGTGTGAATTAGGCTTACAAAATCACGCCTATACCCAGCCGGGAGTGGATGTCGGGTGCTTGAAGAAATTATCTGCACTGTTCAAGGAGAGCGGTTCTACAGCTGAGGTGTTTTTTTTTGCCTTTGGTCTGTAACCATTCACAGATGTCTCATAGGAATTGTTATTAATTGTGCCTGGTCTACTTGGGAGTAAACCAGAAGTTTTTTCTGGAAGGTTACTCATGGCATACATGCATCCAGTCCTCCATGCGTGTATGCAATGTCTTTGAATCTAAAAGCTTCTCTGGCATTTCAGGGATGCTGTGAGGTGTCAAGAGCTTTGCCTGCCGTTCCTCAGCTCCTTCTTATGCCCTGTCTTTGGTTGAGAGTTATCTGAAATTCTTCTTGCTCGTATTTTGTCCCCGGTCAGCAGATTCCCTTCCCTTTGATGTGCGATCGGCTTGTTTGTCTGTCACGTAGGATTCACAGCAGAGACAGCTACAGAAAAATTTCTGCCTATAGGTCCTCGATGCTTATGTTCACTCCCTGCTTGGCTCTTACTGTTGACTGAAAAGCCATCCTATGAACCACTGCAATTAAATGGTCTGGCTGAAGAATAACTTTGAGGGTGGGAGGATGGTTTTTAATGAAGATAGTTTCGGTGATCTGGCTTGCAGAATGGCTCCATAAACAATTGTATTGACACAGGGTGAGTGTTGGTTACGTTGGAAAACCAGTGCGTGAGGACAGGAAGGGAAATGTGCTTCTTAAAGCTGGTTTCTTCACCAAAGCCAACTTGTCAAATAGGAACAGTTTCATAATTTTTCTCTTTAATAAATCCCTGAAGGATTTTCTTTTATTTTGTAAGTCAAGATCTACAGTACCTTTGAAAAGCAGGATAAGATTTTACAGGCTGATCTAAAAATTTTGCTGCTGACTGAGGCAGAGCTGTTCCACCCACGCACTTGTGCTTCCACTGTTTTCCTTCATCTGATTCTAGGAAACAAACACAGCAAATACCAAACCAAAAAAAAAAGGGGAAAAAAAAAAAGAAGAGTTGTTCCTTGTCAGGTTAATGAGCTGAATCAGCTCATTAGAGGGTCAGACGAGCCTCAGAGCAGCACAAGAGAACTTTTATCCTCACGCTGGTGGTGGAAGGCGCAAACCAGTCAGAGGCGTAAAGCACTGGTGCTGTCTTTCCTTCCTGGTGGAGATGCATCTGCCCAAGGGGGAGAACCCTTCAGAGGCATTTTTCTGTTGCACGGGGTCAAGTTTCACCTACGCTTTTCCTCCAGTCCTACTCAAACTGAAAGTGATTTTTAAATTGAAGGAGTATCATACAAAGATGATTCTGACAGTGTCAGCGTGATTGAAGAGCCACTTGTTTCCTGAAGTGCCCATGTGAACAGTTCATCTGCATCCAATGCCCCTGATATGGATTGCAGACAGGATACAGCGTCTCTGTGCTAAATCTGTCTCCTGAACCTTGATGTCATTAATTTTAAATCTTGGCTTTTGACTGCTCCTTAGTATTCTGACCCCTGGATATGCTAATTGAGGGACCTGTGCTAGAAGCACCTCAGTTAACAGCTATCGCAAAGTCCGTGTTGAGGCTCAAAGACCCGACCCTTTGGGGTTCATCTTTCTGCTCAGAGACAAGTTATGTTTCCAGCACTTCTTGAACATTTTGGCCACAGAAAGCAGTAATAAGGCATGTCTCTTGTCAATGTTAAAGTAAAATATTGAGGTTTATAACCATTTAAAATTAAGCCTCAACCGTAATTTTTTTAAAGTTTATTTTAAAAGTGAAGGGATGTTTTGAATTTGCAAATTATTTAGTCACTTTGTAATTGGACATAAAAAAACCAGCAACATCTGATCACATAGAGCACACTATGAGTTAATCCCAAATGAAAGAAACCATTTGCCTCTCAAAGGCTATTAGGGATTGATTCCAAGCACATTTAGGTCAAAGGAAGTAATCCTAGTAGATGGAATTTTGGCCCTACTGAAATCAGTAAAACTTTTATTGCTGCACCTAACCAAGGCCAGAATTTTGATCTTTTGATTTCATTTTACTCTAGATCAGTCCTCAGCAGGCATACAAGTGACCAAGAAAATAATCTTACAGGCAGCTTCTGGAATCTGAATACTTTGGTTTTAAGATGTACGTGATCCTTGCTTATAGCTTTTATCCAACTATAGATCTGGAATGTATTTAATTTTGAAAATAATGTAGAATACAAAGAAAAAAATAGGTATGAAGAAAATACGAGGTGGAATGCAGTAAATCTTGTTACACCATTTCAAAATGACCTCTATAGTTTATACTTGAGGCAAGCAGGAATCATATGACCACATCAGGTTTGTGTCAGTAAAGCTGTGGTATTGTTTATACGGTGTTCTCTTGCAAATACACAGAAGAATCTTAATTAATGAAGAATACAGTTCAAGTCAATAAATTCTTTTTCCTTTTGATATTCTCATATGACTATTGGGTATAAAGGTGAGAAACGCTTAATACTTCAGTAAGGATATTTTGTTGTCATGAATTTGTGGTGATTGCATTGGCAGATAACTGGGGAAAAACCCTCCAAATTTTGAAAACCCTATACTGTATAATACTGTGTTTGTGATGCTAAAGATGCCAGGAATTTGAAGCGGTTAGTTTATTTTGAAAACTGACAGCTTTATTTGGAGATCTTCCTTTAGAATCCCTCAGACCTAGACACAGTGGTGGACGTGAGCTTAAAATGAAATTAAAAATACTAAAAAGAGGGAGGGGGGAATCCTCTAAAATTACTTAAAATAACTTTCCTATTAATAAAAAAAATAACTTTGAAATTCCTTGGATTCCTTCTAGGGCCACTGGATGGCATCTGGGTATCTGTTTCCCAGGTACATGAAGTTCAATAGTTTTTGCTCAGTTTAAGCAAAGAGCCAACTTCACTGTAGCAGAAAAGGGAGAATTTTTAGCTGCAGAAATTCACTTGCTAGGAGTGGACTAAATCTGACCTCTCTTATGCTACGGCCCAGGATAGGTTTAGAAGGGAAGTACGCTGTGAAAGAAGCGGAATAAGTATTGCTATGGTGCTGTTTTCCATTTGGCATTATAAAAACTTGTCAGGATTTTGCAAGTTACAGGATTTCCTGAAGGGTAGATCAGGAGGCAGGAAGGATAAGCATACAGGGTTGTAATATGTTTTGTTACCAATATATATACTGAATAGTTGTGTGCTCTCCAGTCTATCATGTGGACATCACTGTCATATAACAAATGGAGCGTAGTTTCAGGAAGGGTTTTACTGGCGTGCATTTGGGTGAGTACATTAAGCAGAAATGATGAAGCAATGAGTGAGCTGTTCAGGTCATCTCAATGGATGTCAAATAAAATATCTTAGGCACTCTGTCACATACTTGATGCCGTGTGGGTTTTATTTCCAGTCTGATTCCCTGTGTATGAAAGGTCAGCAGTAAAGCCGACTGGCAGACAGGGAGATGGTACTTCCATTCTTAAAGAGAATAAAATGTTTAATGTAGTGGATGCACAGGACAGGACTCAAGCCAGAGTTCAGAAAGGTGTGATACTACTATTGCAATTGTTAAAAAAAAATAATAAATACACTAACAGTATTAAAAATACATATTTCTGTGGAACAACAGCAGGAACTCCAAAGGTAGGGTTGAAATTAAGTTAACTAATCTGATCTAACTTTGCATCGTTTTGCAAAGTGAAGTTTTTCTAGCACGTTTACTGGGGAGTTTTTTCAGCTTGCTGGCAGCATCTTATGCTGCTCAGGCTCTGTGAAAGGTGCCCTTGCTGCAGATCCACCCTGGGTACCATCTGCTGCCATCCAGAAGTGGTCTTTTGATGGGCCAAGACCTCCTAACTCTGTCCTGCTGTTCAAACGTTTACAGCTGATGACAAATATGGAGTACAGCTTGTTTCTTATCTCAAGCAGTGAGCTTTTAAAACTGCAGTAGGAAAATTCCACAAAAAGGGCATCTCTCCTTTTTTTTTTTTTTTTTTTCATTGTGTGTGGGGAAAAAATGGTCAACGAGATGGAGGAAATACATATGTGTGTGACAAGGTGGAAGATAGTTTGAATATCTGCTAAAAATGGACCTCATGTGAAAGAAAAGGTTAATCTTTTTCAGGATCACCCAGAAGTCATTGAGAATCACCTTTGTTGGCACCTAGCCGTAGCTGGAATTGTAGGTGCAAATAAGTGATGTCCGTGAGATAAAGCGAATGTTCCTGCTGTGGAGTATCTGAAAAGGTCACGCACGTTGCTCAGAAATGGCATCAAGTGTAACAGAGAGAGACAGGGAGAGACTGCGCAAGCACAGGAATGCAGAAATTCCATGGATGGGACCAGGGATCCACCTGGTCTGCTATCCACAGTGCGAACCTACTTTATTGAGGGGCTGTCATCTGCACTAGTCCTCCTTCAGCTCCTTGTTACTGCCCGGTCTTGCCTTCTGCTGGAGTTAATGCTCCACGTGCGCTTAACGGCTGAGTGAGCCAGCAATGTGCCCTTGTCGCAAAGAAGCCTTACAGTGTCCTGGGCTGCACTGGGAGAAATATTGCCTGCAGGCCAAGGGAGGCGATCCTTCCTCTCCACTCAGCACTGGTGGGGCTACAGCTGGAGTGCTGGGTCCAGTTTTGGGCTCCCCAGTATGAGAGAGACATGGACATACTGGAAGAGAGTCCAATGAAGGGCCACTAAGATGATGAAAGGACTGGAGCATCTGACATAGGAGGGGAGGCTGAGAGAGCTGGGACTGCTCAGCCTGGAGAAGAGAAGGCTCAGGGGGTTCTCATCAAGGTCTATAAACACCTGAAGTGAGGGTGCAAAGAGGACAGAGCCAGGCTCTTTTCAGTGGTGCGCAGTGACAGGACCAGAGGGGATGAGCACAACCTGAAACGCAGGAGGTTCCCTCTGAACATCAGGAAACAGTTTTTCACTGTGAGGGTGACCGAGCACTGGCACAGGTTGTCCAGGGAGATTGTGGACTCTCCATCCTTGGAGATATTCAGAAGCTGCCTGAAAATGGTCCTGGGCAACTGGCCCTGGGTAGCCCTGCTTGAGCAGGGGACTGGACCAGCTGACCTCCAGAGGTCCCTCCCAACCTCAACCACTCTGTGAGTGGTACCAGTAAATGGTGGTGCTAACCTGTAGCAGAGCTAATAATTTGTGAGTGGGCTGTGCGTGATAAAGACCACAACTGGCACAGCTGGTGCTAAAAGACACCATGTGATGCTGGCCTGCATAAAATACAAGAAGTGTCCAGTAGGCAGATGTGTCCTAATCTGCCGCAGTAGGTTTTACTCGTATCTCACAAATTTTTAGATTAATATACACCCTAAAGCATCAAGATTAATATTCCTTCCATACTAATTAAAGACTTTGTATATTTTTATATTTGCCTACATGTTCGATTGCCGTGAAAGTCCACGTTCATCAAAGACTCACCCATAATTTCATTATTCATAGTATGCCTTGCAATTAAGTTTTTGGTAGAATAGAGATAAAGCTCCCAATCCATCCTCTTCACAATGTTCTTTTAAATAATGTTGCCTTTAATTTTTGTCTCCTCTTATGTAAAAACATAATTATTTTAGTCCACATGGATATATTTCAATGTGATCTGTATGAAAATGTAAACATACAAATTTTAATTAAGTACATGAGTAGAAATGAAATTGTTGCTTTTTTTTTTCTAGTTTCATGCCATGCAAAGACTCAATTGGAAAACAGTTAATTAAAAATGTCAAGTGTTACTTTCCATTTAACATGGCTATACTGGTGTATTATTTGTACAAAATATGATAATAGAGGTAGTTAATAGGTACCTAAACAATGTTAATGGCTAACTTATTTTGGAAATATGGTCATTAGCCAAGTTTCTTTTAATAGTCTCGTGACTGTAAAAGCTTTTAAATGACCTGCTGCTTGGGTTTTCAGAAAGCACAGCTGGAGAAAGAAATAGATTCACAGACTTTTCTGCTCATAACTTCACTTTTGTGTACACTTCCAGGCTTCCCGTGCCTCCACTTTTGCAACTGTGCTGTTGGCAGGCTAGCAGCCCCATCGTGATTTGTTTGATCCATCAGTTTAGGAGCTTTAATAAGGGAAAAGGCTGCTGTTTTGTTTTTGTATTTGGGTTTTTTTTCTTACGTGATGCAGGCACCGTTACTCAGTAAGAGTTATGTGCACATGGCTTGGGGTTTTTTTGCCTATTCTTAAACAGTTATGTTTAAACAGTTATGTTGAGCAGCACAGCGACTGTTGCCCTTTCCAGAGCTGAGCGAAGTGTGTCAACTGATAGCACTGTATCTGAAGAACTTTGTCTGATACTCACTCAAGAGGTATTCAGAGACTGATTCACTTGATCCTATTCCCATGTTTTAATTAAATGTGGTTTGGGTCTCTTCAAAGAACTAGAGTGATGCTGCTGGCCAAGCCCTTGGAATTTAAACTTGGAATTTAAACTGAAGTTGGGTAGCTAAATACATAAAAGCAGTTTTTCCCCTATGTGCAGGTTATATGTTTTTAAATTGAGTCTAGAGGTGCAAGAATATTTTATTAGTTTCACAGATAGCAGTGTAAGAATTACGTGCATCGGTGAACAAATGATTCCTAATTAAGCATATAAACTGAGAGCTGCAGTGGACGGTGTTCTGCAGTTGGTGAAAGACAAAGTCCAGATCTGCATTCCTAAGAATACTTGTCTTCATTAAAACGTTGCGTTTTAGAGAGCGTTTTGTGGAAGCGAGTCTTTGACGCTGTGCTGACAAGTGTCTTACATAAACTCCCATCTGTCACCGAGCACAGGAGAGCCTGTCCCAAATGTGGGACACGCAGCAGCAGCAAATCAACTGCCTGCTTTTAATAGTGCAGCAAGACGTTTGAAGACGTTTGGTATTTTTATTACCAGCTTTTGTCACAAAATGCTTTTTTTTAAAAAAAACACCCATGGCCAAATGGTTCAAAAAAAGGCATAGCTGTTGAAACACTCACTTCCTACGCATCCAACCCTGATTTCCTGAACGAACGCCCAGGCTGTAATAGGTGAAGAAGGTCTGTTGTGTGGGTCTGAGGTTCCAGGATCATTTAGAAAAACCCTTTTAAGATGCTTCTGCTTTCTGAAATGGAAACCCACTTAGGGCATGTATTTATTGTACCGTAATAGCTCTTCTTAACCTGTTGTCCCAAGGGTAAGTACAAGTGGCTACAGCAGCTGAGGTTACTCACAGGTTTTGGATCACAGTTATGTTCTGACAAATGGTCTCTTGTCTTGTAATTGTGTTGGTTTCTGTAATTTACAACTGAAACAGAAGCAAAACCCACTGATTCTGGCTGGCAGTGCTGCGGGGAAATTATAGTATTTCATTTAGTCTAGAATTTTAAACATAATCATTTGTCACAGTGAATTTATTCCTTCCTAAGCAACACCTGACAGGTGGAGAAGAGTTAAAGAAACCTTCCTAAGCCTTGGCTGGAAGGATAGAGCGCTCGCTGTTTCCTTTTCTCCCCAATCCTCTAAAGCTTTTTAACTTCTATAGCGATGGAAATTGGATTGCATGGTGAGCGTCTTTTAGGGGTCTGAGCCAGGTTCCAGGGAGGGGAATAAACTATCCCTACAAAGTGAAGTGTGAGTCTGTGCCGGTATGAGGGAAGGAGCTGGAGCAGTTGACTAGGATGGGGAAGAGTAGGAGCCCAGCTTTGGCAGGAGCCTGGGCTTGTGTCAGCTCATTTGGACCATAAAACTGTGCTTTGAGAGGGAGCCTTACCTTTTGGCTGGCAGGTTTTGCTCTAGCAACTCTCCAGCATCACTTACACCTGTGCTTTCTAGGGTAGAAACTCCCCCTCTAGCTATGTTCCAGAGAAACTAATTAGATGGTTGCCTTATTTGGAAGGTCTTTCAGCTGTTCAGGTTTGGGGTTTCCCCCCCCCCACTTCTTAATTTCAGCTGTTAAGAAAAACAGGTTGTAATCTTTTTAGCGTCATGGAATATTTATGTCAGTCAAAGGTATGAGCCTTTGGGCATAAATCAGCCCGGTAAACTGTATGGTAGGGAACATGGTTGCTGAAAGGGGGAATTGCCACAAATCTTGTTGAACCGTCAAAGTAAAGGTTAAGCAGCATGTTAATTTTTTAAAAATTTATGTGTACCTTCCAGTATGGAAAGGAGGAGCAAACCTGACAGTTGGGAGCTTGTTTACTGAAGTTAGCTTTTTGATTACAGAGAGGAAAAGGAGAACGTATCAGAATGATTATATATTTCGCAGTTTATCAGTAAATGTTTGCAAGAAAGCAAGTAATTTACAGTTCACTGATACTCTATTTGAAATTACTACTGCAACTGTGTGATACAGACAAGAAGAAACCCTGGATGGCAAAATACACATAAGCAAAGCCTTTATGTTACTTGTTCTTTCCGTTTTTCATTTTTTTCCCCTTGGAAAAGAGTGATTGCCTGTAAGTGTCAGACTGGCTGCAGACCACAGCAGCAGGACCAACACAAGTTTCCATGAAGACATTCTTTCCCAGTTGAGTATCCTGTGGTGATACTGCAAGTCATGCCAAAACGTTCCTGCATTGTCCCATGATGTATTTGCCTCTGTACTGTAGGCGACTTACAGGTTTTTTACAGCCTTCCTGTAAATTATGTATTTTATTTTTACAGTGCAATGGTACTATTTATTCTTTAATATGAAAGCAAGTATGTTACCTACTTAAATAAGACAATAAATAATGTACCTACTCTCTTTCCAAAACCTCTGTGGTGGCTGACTCATGTGCTATCTTTGTAACCAGGTTTGGTAGATACTTCCACTCTGTGCAAGTTAATGCACTCTTCCAGTGTTTCCATTTCTTCCACTGAAATGTTGGCAATTTTGGAACTACTGCAAGGGATTATTTTTTTTTTTTAAATACACTTATTTTTAAGTTTTCTGGGAAGCTGAAAAGCTAAATTGAGACTGATTGTTCAGTTCCATTAAAGGAAGAGCTTGAGTGATTAAAAGTGAGAAAAATATTTTTTGATAAATAAATACATCTGTCAGACCTCTGACCTGTTGCTTTAGTCTCATAAAATAAACAGCAGAGGATTTAACTATCCATTTAGAATACATTAGTGAGTACTCAGAAAACAGATCAAATTAAACGTTGTTAAAGATTTCCTGGAAAACTCTCTGTAGAAGTGGAATGGAGTATTGAGAATTTGTTTGTAGTGCTGATTTCAGAACATTTCAATGCAGAAGCAAACCAAAAAATAGCATTTTGAATATGCAGTTGTTTATGTGTATAAGATAATTTCTGTAAAGCCACAGATACCTTAAATATCTGTGCAGCCTTGCCTCTTCTTTGGTCTGCTGTAACTTTTAATAATTTTTCATATTCTTGTTAGTATGAAAGCGCTTTTTTTGCCCCTTTATAGAGAATCTTTTCTGTATTTGCATGATCTGATCTTGTTCATAAATAGAAGGTTTTACCTTTGAAAGATCTGTTTTCCTTACATGATTTTATTACTCACATTTCAGAATCTATAACCATTTTACACAGACTACTTAATTTTAGTATATAACCAATTCTGTAACTATTCAGTTTGAAGGATTTCTTATAGTTTATTCTCCTTCTACAGAAATGAGCTGTCTTGAATTCAACAAATAACAGTAATTTTGATATGAATGGGATCCTTACCAAGTTGGTAACATTTTCTGTGTTGTAGCTTACCAGACCTGCTAGATGGTTGGGTTTTTTTCTGTACATAGTCCAGTTTTAGGAATATGAAAATTTCTGTGTATAGTTTTTACTCTGGCATGCTATTATCTGAAGTACTTTCATACTCAAAACTTAAGATTTTTTTTCCAGCATTTAAGGTCTACTTTTCAATTAAGAGAAATATATTCAAAGAACATTTGAAGCTACTTTTACAGTATTACTATTCAAGTCATAAAACATGCAGTAGAATACCCAAACAACATAATTCAACAGATGTCAGTTTTTTTGAGTGTAATGCCACCATTCATTTATTGACTCATTTTCTTTTCATTGGCAGAATCTGAAGAAGATTCAAGAAATGGACAAAGAGGCAAGTGATGAATCCAGCACAGATCTTGATGACTTAAAAAATGCCGACTGGGTAAGACAACAGTTGAATAGTGCTTCGGCATCATTACTAGTAGTTTTTATTTCTTTATAATGCTTACCTGAAGTTGTTTGGTTTATGTTAAAATCAGTGTCTGGTGTTTTTAACATATGAATTAATAGTAACTCATAACAAGTTAGAACCAAGGGGAGTCTGAACCTTACTTTGCAGACAGATGAAACAAAACCAGTATCCAAGTGTTTAGTTTTGTCTTTAAACTGTTTTCACAGAGAAGCTTTTGCAACTTAAAAAGACTGGACATTTAGACAGGTATCATGCTGCCTGCCCTTCAAAGGGGCAGCCAGGCAGTAAGCAGAGCCACCAGCTGAGTCTCTCCAATGGTGAAAGAAAAATATTACAGAGAAACTCTTAACAGAAAGTAGCTTGTTTTATTTTCTACTTAGTGTTCTTGCCAGTTCATAGGGGAATATTACAAGGTTCTTAAAAGTACTTGATTTCAATCTTCCAGTCTTCTATCCACCACCTGTTCTTCCTCCTCTCCAGCCATTCTCACTGCCCGGAAAATGAGCGGGAGGTGTTAGTGTGTCTTACAGGAAGAGCAAAAGGAAGTTGAGTACTGAGAGGATGTTGCTAGGCCTGAGGATTTGGAGTCCATTCCAAAATTTCTATTTGAAGAACAACTGCTGGGAAGTCTTGCAAGAAAATTCTGTGCCTAAGGGAAACAAAGCTTTGGATTCAGTCACTGTTTTAATTCACATAGTATTAAGTATAAGACTAGAAATTTCTCCTGACGTGTGTGCAGTATACTTGAAATGGAAATACAGATGTATGATATGAGAAGTTCAAATACTTTTTCTATATTATCCTAGAGATGAACATCACTTAAGGTGATACTTTGCAGTCCTGCTGAGTTGCAACAAAGTTCTGTTACTTTTATGAGGGTTAAAAATAGGCTTATATAAAATAGAATGGGTTTTGGTTGATGTGTTAAAAATAAAATAGTACAGCTGTACGTATTTGATGGTGCCCTGAAAGGGGAATGAACAACTTTGGTTTAATCCGAGGTGGTATTCAAGGTTAAGGTATCAAACAAAATTTCTCTCTTTTTTTCTTTTCAGGCTCGTTTTTGGGTACAAGTGATGCGAGATCTACGGAATGGTGTTAAACTTAAGAAAGTTCAAGAGCGTCAGTACAACCCGCTCCCAATCGAATATCAGCTCACACCCTATGAAATGCTGATGGATGATATTAGATCCAAACGCTATACCTTAAGGAAGGTCATGGTAAGTCAAGAGAATCATTTGAATTTATCAAATCTGAAATGTTCTTTTCCTTTTTTGTCTTCTTCTTTGCTTCTCTTTTTTTCTGAGAACCTTGAAATTATGATTTCATGTAGATGTTAGTGCTCATGGTTTTTATATGGCATTTTAAATTTACATAGTACACTGAGGGGAAAATCATGAAACCAACAAATGTTGTGTATTTTGTTTTCCATATGGCAGTCATTTAAAATTCTGATGGGCATACCTACATATCATATGCTTGAACAAATGACTTGTGTTGGGGTTCTGATAACTGTAAGAGTCATATCTGAAGTCCTGACACATCTTCCACTGAGAGACTGGTTTATGCTTTTCTTATTGGGGAGAACATTTATCTTGAGTTAAAACATAATTTTGGGAACTCCAGATGTGAAGTGCTACCATGTTACATGAGTGATACTGTGACAGGAAAAGAAAACCTATGGTGGCTGAAAACTTGTATTACCTACTACCTATATTACAGTGTTTCAAAACTTATGTTACCATGATCTGTTATGAGTTTTCAAGGAATACTCTATGTAAATAATTTTAAGTCATCAATCTGTAGAAGCTGGGCTTTATTATTTTCAGCATATCCTATTGCTCCTTTCAAGTCAAGTCAACATGCCAAAGCAAGGTGACAAGTGTTGATGGGTCTCCTCCTCCGAGATACTCATAAAGGATGGATGTAAGATTGGCTTGAGGCACTCTTTTTATCATAACCCATTTGATATTTACTGGTGTCTCCCTGTTCTTTCTTCCCTTTTGGTTTATATTGTGTTCAACATTAAGATGTTCTTCCTGATAAGCTAGCAACTGCTCTAAAGGGCTCCTTATTCCTTGTAGGACATTTTAAACCCCTTTGTCAGAGGGATGTATTTGGTCAGTGTTAATATTTATACCTTGCTTTATTTATCTTTGCCTGTTATTAGTTACGGTGGGAGCATTGTCTTTGAATATTCAGTGTTCAAATGTATTTGCTTTCCTGACAAGACCTCACACAACCTTTGTTAGTGAGAAAGCTGTGATTCCACCAGAAAAATTCAGAGATGGGGGTGGGGAGGAGACGAGCTAGGCAGAAAGGGTGTAGTTTGTTCTCTCAGAGATCATTAAAAAAAATAACAAAGGAGAAAAAAAATTTGAACAACTACATGGGGAAAAACTAAGTGAGTTCTGTTGCAAATATAAATGCCTTTTATGTATGAGCTGAAAGTACTTTCCTAATCAAGATCTGGATTTAGACTATCAGACTGTATTTATTTTCTGCAGCAGATGTCACTTAAATGTTAAATCAATAGGGGTAAAATATATACCCAGGTAATGATGTTAACTGTCTTTCTGCTAACAATTCAGAGAGCTGTGCTGAGTGTTCCTACTACCCACTGCGAAAGAGGAACAGTCCCCTCAGGACGTTGATTACTGTATGCAATCAGGATAGTAGTTTTGTTTGAATGGGAACCCCCGGGTCACCTCATTTTGCTTTTGCCAGCCTAGCCTTTAATTCATCTTCTGCTGAGCAAGCTCCTGCCTCTTCAGAAGAGATTTTCTTCATTATATGGTCGGTCTTGGAGGCACAGCTGGTCCTCTGCTCATCCAGACTCTCGCTGTATACGAAATCCCTGCGAGCATCTATTTTTAATCCTGCTATCTCGTTTAGTAGGTAGATTGTCCAAAGTCACCTCTGGGCGTAAACGTGAATTGGGATTACAATCAGCTGCAGGTACAGTACCTGTAGTGCTGTCTGTGATGCAATTACTGGCTTAGTCTGACAGCTGCTAATGACATTGTGTTAGAAAAATAACTTCTTTGTTATTAGAAACCTTAAATTCAGTAACTTGGATTCTGCTGCAGGGTCTGCTTGAAGAACGTGCAAAAGCACGCACAATAATAACAGTGCAGCCTGACATGAAATGTGTGGAGCCTGAAGGATTCATATAGAATTACAAGTTCAGTTAGATCACATAAGTACAGCATCTTTTAGCTGACCGTCACGGGTCAAAGCTGATTATACGTATTCCCATCAGAGAAAACTGTCATGGTTCTTGAGAAGAGGAGAAAAGGACAAGAGTACTAAACCTGAATTTTAAGGCAGCCTGGGAAAGATGGATTATGTTTATGAACAAATTTTCCTATTAAGTGCATTACTTGGGAACTATTTTGGTGTTTCAGACTATCAAAAGTGTTGAGTTAAGAGATGCCAGTAACTGGAGCTGTCTGTTTTTGGCCGTCTTCTGTCACAGTTAAAATATTCAAAATGTTTTGAAGATGTAAAATGTCAAATTCTGACCTTTTTGTAAGTAACTGGTTTCATTAGTTTCAGTGACTTTGGCGTTTCTATTTCGGTACGTATGAAAATAATTTCAAATTTTTCCTCTCTCTATCCCAATGGGAGAGTCCTTGTTTCTGTGGTTGTTGTGGGAACAAGATAACTTTCATCCTAGCACTTTGTAATCTTTAGATGTCTACCTGGGGAGATTTAATAGCATTTTTCTCCTATGGAGCACTCACTCCCAGGAAGTTAAAAATTGTGGACATTGGTAGAGTCAACAATTGGAAACAGGGAAATTTAAGGATTAAATTACTCTTACAGGCTTAATTTTTCTTTATTATGCATGTGCGTTAAGCTACAGCTTTTAATTCCACATTGATTCACAATTAGCTCTCCTTCCTGGCCACCTGCCCCATGTTGAGATGTGCATCGTTCAGTGTAGTTCTTGAGCACTGCTTATTGAATTCTTACGTTTCTTTGTCAGTGCATGGCTGTTGGGTACCTTTGACGTAGCATCCAAACTCAGCATTACATTGTGTAACTCTTCAGTTCTTCATAGGTAACGGTGCTCTCGTCTTCACATTCGAGCTCTTTGCAAATACCTGTCATGCCGTGGTATTAGCTTGGCCATATTGCAAAAGGGCATATAGATCAAAACTACTATTATAAAAAAACATCCAGTGATTCAAATGTCTAATCTGAGAATCTTGTGGCATGGCTGTTTGGGTATTTTTAACAAAAAAACTGTTTATTTCTTCACGGTATTTAGCACCTTACAGTATTTACATTAATTGCAGTCACAGCTGTGCACGGACAGTGTTTTCATAAGCGAGATTTCAGGTGTTTTGAGTTGGACGTAGAGAATGTGAGACTTCGACCAGTTTGTACAGCTAAAGCCTGTCGTTCTCTTGTGCACAGGTCTGCTGTAGTTTTAGCGAGTGGTATTCGGCTGCCTGAAGCTGGGAACTGTCCTTTTTCAGTTCCTGCCTTCGTCACACGTTTCTGCAGAGGTTTAGGAGTCCTTCTAGGTAGAGCAGAGTAGGGATGCTTTAGGGGTATTCAGAGGAGGAGGGACTCTGCGTGAGTGCTACGGTTATCAGGCGGTATCATAAACTCCCATCTAGAGTAGATGCGCAGGAACAGCCGCGTGAATACGGTGGCTTGTGATGTGAAGGACCACAGCGCTTCATTCTCGGGCGCCGCTGCTTGAGCTCGCTGCGTGGGGTCAGACGCGAGCTGTGTAACGACCGCGTGGACAAGAGCGCTGTGCTGTGTGCGTAACGAGAGATGGCAAATATACATCTGCTTACAATACTTTAATTTGCAGCCGCACTTTATCACGAGCCGTTCTGGAAATGGTGTAGCGTGCCCCCTCTCTCTTGTTTCGGTGTTCATGCAATGTAATTTTAAATGAAAATTTCCAGATAGTACAAAACAATACCAGTTTCCCCATTGTCTGTTATTTAGAGACAGCACTCCCCTACTTAATGGTGTCACCTGTTATAGCGAGACGAATAAATAGCTGAGACAATTCAGTGTCAGCGACGAGTGATGCATTTTTTGTGAAAGTCATTTGCAATATACTGCTTGTTTGGGATCACCATTTTTAAAGCTGGGACTTCAGCCAAAGGTTACTAGGTACCATTTGCAGTTATTTATTTTTTTTAAGTGCAAATCCATATTTATATATTAAAATGTGATGGTAGCAGATTATGAGTGAGTAGGTGATTACATGATAATTTTTCTGTGCTTTAGCTGTTTAGATCTCTAAATTTCTGGTTGGATCACTCTCTACAACTACCTGAAAGGAGGTTATAGTGAGGTGGGGGTCAATCTCTACTCCCAAGTAACAAGCGATAGGACAAGAGGAAATGGCCTCAAGTTGTGCCAGGGGAGGTTTAGTTTGGATATTAGGAAAAACTTCTTTACCGAAAGGGTTATCAAGCACTGGAACAGGCTGCCCTTTGAAGTGGTGGAATCGCCATCCCTGGAGGTATTTAGAAGACGGGTAGACGTGGTGTTGAGGGACATGGTTTAGGGGTGGTTTTGGCAGTGTAGGTTTATGGTTGGACTCAATGATCTTGAAGGTCTCTTCCAACCCAAGTGATTCTATGATTCTATGATTTTTATAATCATTAGTTATATTTTCCCCACACATGAAGACTTAAGATAGTTTTACAGTGTTTTGAGGTATTTATTTAAACACTAGTTTGCAGATGGGGCCAATCTGGTATGTGGGAGCGGAAAAAAAAGATAATTTTATTGGTTCCTTTTTTTTTCCCCCTGCTTATCTTGTGGCTGCATCTGTGCAATATAAGTCTGATTTAGACTTTAATCAAGAGCCATGAATTTTAATTAATTAAAAGTAGAAGATGCATGTGAAATTGCTTATTACAGAGAGAGTTATTTTGAGAAAAGAAATAGATCTAGTGTGGACAGAGAGGATAAAAGCTTCCCTTCAGTGTCCTTCCTGTCAGCGCCTTGTTTGGGAACCAAGTATGAGACGGTAGGTTCTGCCACCGGTGCTCTTGCTCTTGGCTTGTTGTCTGCAAAACATCCCCTTGCTTTGCCACCAGCTCCCTGTGTATCCGTTGGAAAATCACTTAAGCAAACCTTAAGTTTCTCCCTTTCCAATCAAATGGGAATGCTGATACTAATTATACCCTGGTGGCATTAAGTTAGGGCGCAGAGTGCCCTGAGGTGGAAGGCTCAGAGCCATGTATTATTTATTTCCTATTACCATGCAGAGAGAGGGTTGTTCCCCAAGGCTGGAACGGAGAATATCAGTTTACAAAATGGCTGTTCTGATGGTAATAACTCTCAACTTCAGCTATCAACTCTGACATCTGATGAACAGTAACTCAGGGAAGAGAGACTTCTCATGTCATTGACAATCCTGCAAAGCACACTGGCCTCAAAAAATTTCTCACTCTTTTAAACAGAAGAAATCAATCTCACCACTGAAAATAATATTCTCCTCATCATAAAATGTCAAATCAACGTTTAATATAAACCTTTTCAATTTTAATTTTTCTGCGCTATTTTTAGGAAGGCGATGCGTGTTGCAGAGTTTAGCAGCTTGGGATTCTCTGCCAAGCCGTATGAAATTCCCTCTGAGGGGGGTGGGTAGGGGGAACAAATAGAATTTGGACCATGTCTGGGGTAGGATACCTCCAGAAGGAGTCCCTGGGAAAGCAATTAAATGTTCCCCAGGAGGGACTCTGCATCCCCTCCCTTATCAGGGAAGAGAAGGGCAACGAAGCTGGTGAGGGGTCTAGAGAACAAGTCTTACAAGGAGCGGCTGAGAGAGCTGGGATTGTTTAGCCTGGGGAAGAGAAGGCTGAGGGCAGACCTTATCATTCTCTACAACTACCTGAAAGGAGGTTATAGCGAGGTGGGGGTTGATCTCTTCTCCCAAGTAACAAGCGATAGGACAAGAGGAAATGGCCTCAAGTTGTGCCAGGGGAGGTTTAGATTGGATATTAGGAAAAACTTCTTTACCGAAAGGGTTATCAAGCACTGGAACAGGCTGCCCAGGGAAGTGGTGGAATGACCGTCCCTGGAGGTATTTCAAAGACGGGTAGACGTGGTGCTGAGGGACATGGTTTAGGGGTGGTTTGGGCAGTGTAGGTTTATGGTTGGACTCGATGATCTTGAAGGTCTCTTCCAACCCAAGTGATTCTATGGTTCTATGAAGGGATGAATCCTCTGGGATGCTGTCGCTCTGCCTCAGCCTGGAAACGGGACATGTCTGAGCTGAGCAGGGCTTATAGGGAAGCTGCATGGCATTACTAAGTTCAATTCAGGTGACCTTAATGGGCATTTCAACCGGTTTTTTTGAATGCAGCATTCCTTCTGGTTAGCAAAGGTCCATGTGATTTGACAAACCAGAGCTGTGTCTTTATGTTTTATGGCTACAGAGCTTGTATGAACAGAGCCTCCCAAAGAAAAATGAGCCAGCTGACCCTTAAAAAAAAAAGAAGGAAAAAAAAAAAGCTAAAATTTGGGACATTTGGTCTAAGAAATACAGTGTCATGGGAGTTCCTGTCAAATTGGTGGACAGGGCTGGTAGCCAGCTACTGTCTAGTAGTAGAAAGTACCAGAAGGATGTACGGCACAGGATGCTCTCTCATCCCTGACAATGTGTTTGGGCACTGTGCTGTATGAAGACGGAACCTGACAGGTGGATTTTTTTAAAGAAAATCCATACACTTATTCCCAGCTTACAATTTATAAATTCTTCAGATGACAGGAAAACTTCTCTTGCCTTCCTTTATATCCTGTACATATAGTGTATTGCTGATTTTTTCCTGTGATGTCTTGTATACGGTCCTATGTCTAAATGAGCTATCAGAGAAAAAAATGTCTGTGTCTGGAGAAAACCAACCAACCAAGCAACCCTCACCCAGCCCCTTTTCTATAGAAATACATGATTTAAAGCAAGGAAATGCTCTTCCTTTACTTCCAATGGCATGTGAGGGCATTCTAGTGATTTACTTTCTAGACGTACTACCAGACTTGGTTTTACACTTGAGTAACCTTTAAAGAGCAGGGGAAGATGTAGCTATGAAATCATGCTCAGGGCTTCCCTCTCCTTCTGCTGGGATTTACACACAAAGGCACCTCTTCAAGGCCAGAGCAGCAGAGGCAGGTGGTAAAGACAAAAAACCAAGGGGAACATATTTTTTCATCCGCTGCTACAAGCAAATCATTGGTGATTGTGCCAGATCTAGCTTTGCTTTCACGTCAGCGCTTGGGAGGTGGTAAGGAGATCAAGAAAACCGGGGCCTTAAAGAGCATCCGTATTTTCTCAGAAGCTGACAACAGAGCATTAGACACTGTGTAATGGTTGGCAGCTAGACATGGTTCAAATAGTTGTTCTTAAAAATGGTGTTGGCACTTTTTCCTCCAAGCAAGATACAGGCTTCATCTGCATTCTCCCATAGCCACGATCGCAGTCTTGACATTTGATTTCCTCATTTCAGAATCCTGAGTATTGCTGATTAAAGCTGCTGCAGCTGTGGTTATTCTGCAGCTATCTGCAAAGCTGAAAAGCTCTTATCTACGTTTTTGCTTGCCTGTGCTGTGCGTACGGATTGTTCCTCTGCTCAGGACTGGTGGGGTTTTACGTCTGGTGCAGGTGTCAGAACACTGTGACCTCTGCGAGGCTTGTTGTGGGTTTTCGATTGATATCATCATCTGCATGAATATGAATGCAAAACATGGAAATATGTATTCCACTTTCTTCCTTCCAGGTCAACGGAGACATTCCGCCTCGATTAAAAAAGAGTGCCCATGAAATAATCCTGGATTTCATCCGATCACGACCTCCATTAAATCCCGTACGTAATCCAGTGGGCTTTGTTGCTAACAAAAATGTGGCTTTTTAAGGCATGTTTGTGTCAGGGAATGTGTTAAATATTACGTTTTCTGACATGGTCTTTCAAAAATACAGTCTTATGTATATAGAATGTGGTCTGTCAATGAACAGCGTGTAATACCTTGCACCTACCGATGAATAGCTGTGACTACGAGCAGCCCTTTATCTCTGGTAAATCATAATTAATTGGGGGAAAATATAATCTTCTTTCCAATTTATGAGTTTTACAGCTGAGTGCATGTAAAATCATATCACAACATTCCACATTTTTTTACCAAAAAAAAAGTGTGAAAACTACTTTCAGTGAAGCACTGTTTTATGTAAATAAGATTATCTTTATATCCTGAGGCCTCGGCAAGAAAACTGAAACCAACCCCACCACGGCCACGCAGCCTTCATGAAAGGATACTGGAGGAAATCAAGGCAGAGAGGAAGTTACGTCCAGTCTCACCTGATGAGATAAGGCGTAGCAGGCTGGGTAAGCACATGCCTAGTTTTTACCTGCAATATCCACAGAAAACTTCCCACATAAGATGCAGCAATATTTGTGATGTGTGTGCAGGTGTCACTGAGGACAAAATTGCTGTCATCCATTCAGAAGGAGAAAGAACCTACAGGCTTTGCTAGGGCTATGCAGTCTCTGTGCTAAGTTATTTTTAAAAATAAGATATTTCAGCTTCATTTGCTTCATGTTTTTAATCTAAGTAGTAGATAAATTTAATGGCATTATATTGCTTGTCGCACGTGACAGTTAATGTTAGATTTGCTCAGAATGGAGTGGATATTGCTTCTCGCCAGTGCCTTTACAGATCTGCAAGAATTCTTTATGTGTCTGTTTTTAATTAATTTTATTCTCTTGTTTCCCATCACTAGCAATTATCAATTTCCTTATTTTAGATTAAAATCTGCTTTTATTTTATTTGCTGAACCTATTGCTTCTATTTTGAATCTAAACATTTGCTTCATTTTTTTAAGTTATGGAACATGTGGTTTTATATCTTTTCAGTGGGCAGCTAATTCAGACTTGCACTGCAAAGCATTTCATTTCTCCAGTGTATATTCAGCAACCCACAATGAAATTGTACTAATACTATGCTTTCCCACAGTCACCCATTTGCACTAGTTCAATGGTTCTGATGACAAAAGCATGACAAATACAGTCTTATATTGTGACTTAAATTTCTTCAAGAGCATGGTGTTTATCTGTATGAGAAAAACAGAGCTAGCTGGATTTTTGAAGGGCAAATGTGGCATCTTATGGCTGAAAAGCATGAAATAATCCACATACCTACTCTCCGCCGCTGCTTTTTGCAAAATATTTGTGCTTGCCACCTGTGCTTAAAGGCAGTGGTCCAGATTCAAGTGGGTTGTGACAACCCATTGTCTGCAGAGCAAAACAATTTCATCAGTCTTGCTTTGTTGCATTGTTTTTGAAGTGCTTGGTACAGTTTGGTGAATGCTTGGGTACGTTTTTAAAAGCATGGTGTTTCGAATATTATGTCTTTGGGCCTTCCAGTTTCTGTGTTTCATTTATGCTTGCTGTATCGGTTAATGTTTCTAATAGGCCTAGACATTTTTCCAAATGTGGGAAGCTTGTAAAAATATGGAACAATTCCTTCCTTTTCTTTCAGATGTTCAGTTTCAGTGTTTTAGGTGTTCTTCCTCTGGGAACTATCATGTCCTCTCAGGGGCAGCAAATTTGATTGAATAGATCTTCACAGTTTCTAACTGATACGAATGACATCAAATTCATTTTGTAAACAGTTTCTAAAAACAGTGTTATATTTTGGAGTATTACTGGTTGGGACTTCCTGAGCTGATTTCACGGCTTGCCTTCCAATGAGGGATACCTGTCTTCCACCAATTCTTCATTTTTTGTTAAAGAACTAAATTTTTGAGTTTTGGAACTGTGGTAATTCCATTTCAGTCCAGTGAATTGTTTGGATTAAATGCCTTATTACTGGAAGTGTAAAAGGGGATGCATGCAAGTTTTATTTCCCAAGTGTTTATTTGCTGCTGGCATGAAGAAGAAAAAAGACCAGGGGGCTTGAAGATAATTTTTTCTTATGTTGAAATATGAGGCTTTGTTCTTTCTCACATTGAAATCACTGTTATGTCCAAAGCTCATTTTAGAATAAAATGTATTTCTGCAGAATTGGGAATGGAGTCATAGAATCATAGAATAGTTTGGGTTGGAAGGGACCTTTAAAGGTCATCCAGTCCAACCCCCTGCAATGAGCAGCGACAACTTCAACTACATCAGGTTGCTCAGAGCCCCGTCCAACCTGACCTTGAACAGTTCCAGGGATGGGACATCTACCACCTCTCTGGGCAACCTGTGCCAGTGTTTCACCACCCTCATTGTAAAGAATTTCTTCCTTGTATCTAGTATAAATCTTCCCTCTTTTAGTTTAAAACTATTACCCCTTGTCCTAGCACAACAGGAGCTGCTAAAAAATTTGTATGTACAAATAGAACTGCCACACAGTTCTGATGACCACTGAGTATAATTTAATGTAACAGCACGTAAGGCAATGAGGTTTAAGGATTATAAATCTAAATAGAAACACCATGTGGGGACACTTGGCCCATCTGGACAGAAATATTTCTTGCTATTAAAAAGAAAAAAAAAAGAAAAAAAAGTGTTAGAGTGAAATATTTGGGAGTATAAGGTACATCGCACGTGCCCCAGAGTTGTTGCTGGGTTTATAGCAGTCAAGCACACAACTACACTTGACTGTTGGGGTGAGGGGGGCTGTACCCTTGCAGTTCCTCCTCTGCGAGACGTTTCCCCAGCAGCCGCAGGCTGTGTCCCTCTGCTCTGCACAACACATCTTACCGGCGAGGTCTTCCCTACCCTGAGCTGCCACTGGGAAAAGCCCTCTCAATCCAAAACTTCTTCGGAAATGTTAATTTAACCTTGGTAGCTGTTCTCACAAGGGGAGAGATGTGAGTTAGAGGAATTGGAGTGAGCTTTCAAATGACCCTATAAAATCATCAGAATAAGCTATGGAGACATACACAGCCTTGAGGTACGCGTCCTTTTAATTACAAGCACGGATTTGCGACTCAAGCAAGTTCAGCTAATGGAGCTTGGAGAAGACTTTGTTTCATGTGCATGTTTTATCAGCCTGCAGTTAGGACTCAGCATTAGGTGATAATCACCCTTGTGCTTGAAAATGTGTTTGCTTTTATGCTAAGTTTGGAGAGGGGTTTAGATACTGTTTCTGTAGCTGTTATCTGTGGCTGATGTTACCTAGTTAATGAACTACAGGAAAAATACCCTGGCTCCCAAATTTGGCTCCGAGTCAGCCACCTCCTGCATTTAACGCATAGATTTATTCTCATAAGCAAAACTTGTCCCAGCACAACCTTTCTTTAAACATCTTTTAGTGCAGTGGTATGTGTGGCTGACAGGCCCTTTCATACCAACTTGCATGTTTATCACCTGTCAAGACAGATAAGCTGATGCCAGTTTTGGTGTGTTCTTGTACATTCTTGTTGCTGGGCTTGGCCTAGTTATTTGGATTAGTGCAGAGAAATTCTGTTTTCAGTTGAGAAATATTTTGAGTGTCTACTCCCTGAATTACACTGATTGGAACTGTAGATAAGTATTTCCAGAAATACAGAACATCTGACCGCTTTCTTATCCAGGAATAAAATGGTTAGAGGCCCAGAAAGAAGAGGATAATATTATGGATACATTTTTAAAGCCTAAGTCCAGCTAAGGTTTTTAAAATAACAAGAATCAGCACAAATCACATTGTGTTTGGCCTTTTTTTTCAATCCTCTTCAGGGAAACTACTGCTCAAGCTTAGCTTGAGCGTCTCTCTTTATTAGTTTAATTATAATCATTGGAGATTATGCTTAAAAAAATTAGAAATATCTTTATTTCAGGTCACTGAAACTTGTGTGAAATGTGGCTTTGTACTTTTGGGTTTTTTTCAGCTCTTTCTCTTCTCTTTCTCTTTTTTCCCTCTCCCCTTTCTTCCTTTCAATTGAAAATATTCCATTTTTAAGACACTTGCCTCTTGTTTTGATGTTTGATTTATTGAATTCCAAAAATCTCATTCTACAACTATACAAATACATTTATAATTGCTGTGTTTGCAAGTCCCCTTTATGCTACTTTAGTTTTCAGACTTTGAGCTTTACTACAGTAAAGCAATAGGACGTCTGACACATTTTGGATTGAGGCAACAGAATCCAAAATGTCTCAAGGGAAATTAATCTTTTGGTTTCATTACCCCTTTGCTTTTCTAATAGCTGAATTGTTTTCTTTTTGTTGTTTTTGTTTCTTTTTTTCAGCAATGCGGCCACTTAGCATGTCTTACAGTTTTGACTTGTCAGGTAAAAGGTGCAACAACACCTGACGTGGTTATTGTGCTTCTTGTGAAATTTGTTCCATCTGTTTGTTGAATTCCCGTTTAAGAAAGAAACTTGAAGGGATTCTTCCAAGATATGGTCAGTGAAAATAAAAATTAAGATAAATTGCTCATTAATACCTACATTTCCTTTGCCACAAAAGGAGGCCTAGGTATAGGAAACAACCTGCTTTTCACCTGAAATAGAGTGCTGGAATTCTGTTTAAAGAAATAACTAAAATAAGGTGGCTCAAAGCTATTCCAGACTCTAAAAAGGATTGCGGAATAGTGTCACCGTCAAGTCTGATTTACATATTTATTAATTTACACTCACTTTTTGATCAGACCGTCTTTTGCAGTACTTAATTTCTAACAAGGATAAAAGAACTAGTTTTGAACTCATCTACCTTTCTAGATTTAATGAAATACACCTATGAATACTAATCTAGAAAGCAACTGTCAATTCTACTGAGTGTCTTTACTATAAATGCTTTGTGAGTCGTGAAATCAAAGACATTCACTCAAAAGAAGCTAAACCTTCCTTCGTTACTGGTTAGCAAAATCAGTTGCTAAGATTTGCTTGGTAATAGCTGATGCAGAGGATTCGATAGTTGATCATTCATCTATCTAATATCTATCTTCAACTATCTAATATCAAAATTAAAGTTTCTTCTTGGTGGGCCATTAGTCAGGATGTGCAGTAACTGCATGAACATGTTCTACTTCAGAGACGGCAACATCAGAGAGAGTGTGTGCCTGCTAGCCAAAAAATAAATTCATTCCTCCCTCATCCTGCACTAACTTTCCAGGATGCTCAGGCTCAAAGACCCCATCACTGAGGCTGGAAATATTCTACATTAGCCTCAAAGGTTTGTCTGCTGAGGAGAGCTCTTATGGTAGCTCTTACCTAATTTCCCCTAGGTGACTGCTGAGAAAAACAGTCTCCAACTAAATCCACGCTCTCATTTTGTGAAGAAGCAACAGCAGCTGTACCCTCCCTGCTTCTTCCAGTTGCACGCAGAAACACCTCATCTGGGACCTTTGTAGAGTTTTCATCCTCTGCTTCTCCATGCACCCTTTAACCTCATGTGGTTATTTTCCCCATAGAAAGGCACAACCTGCCTGAAATGCTGGCATATTGTGAAGCAGAAAGACCATACAGAAGCTTTTTTGCGATTACCATAATGTAAAAAATGCAATGGTTTTGTAGTATGGGAGCGAAGTTCACAAGTGAAGGTGGCTTCACGTTCTGGCTGAGCCAAGCGACCAGCTTGCTGCTGTCGGGAGGGTGAGGAAGGGCTCTCGCTGCTCCCTCTCCTCCCCTCTAAGCTCCCCTCTAAGCGTGTCCCCCTCCACCTCTGTGCCAGTCCTGCTCATTTATTCACGAGATGACCTGGTTAAACTCACGTAACCCAGGAACAAATAATTTTTTAATTTTTTAAATTTTTTTAGCAGGTTGATTTTGTGCTCTTTCGGTGCCTGAAGGCTGCTTACTAGCTGATGAGGTGATGGGAGAGCTGGCTGAGGGCGGACAGTGAGCCTGGGTGGATGGGAGAAAGGAACAGGCTCTCCCTGTCAGAGGCGGTGGCAAGCTGTTAATCCAGCTCAAGCCCTTTTGTGAAACCTTACGCTGGTGGCGTGTTGTACAGCTACTACAGCCGTCTGGTGGGATTCGCATATTATGTATGTACTCGGTATCGTGTTTTACACTGCTGAAAGGCCCAGGGAGTCAGATTATACAGGCAAACTTTGGTTTTCAAAAAGTATTGCTGCTTTCAGATATGCCAGAAGTTCCTTCAGTTATCAAACTGTACAGCTGAATATGCCAGTCACCAACAGAAGGGAAATGTTCAGATCTGTCCTTCTACGTGTGTCTGTTTGCTGCTTCTTTTGCCTTTTATTTCTAAGAATCCTGAGACATCCGCATTTGTTTAAATCCAGACGGTATTTTGTAAAAGCTCCCTTCATAATCCATTAATTCATTACCATGATGTTTTTATGTTAAAGAATTAGCTCCATAGCAATCTATACTGTATTTGGATTTGCTCTTTTTTGACTGACCATCGAAGAACTCTTCCTGTTTTCTTTATCCATCTTCCAAATGTGATTGGTTTTGTTTTTTCAAATCATGTGGTTCTCCGCAAGTAGTATCTTATGGCGTGACTGAGTGATCTGATAAATTGTCTTTAGAAGTTCAGGATGATTAAAACATTCCAGCTAGGTAGATGTGAGACGCCAGATGAGGAGTACAAATGAAATTAGATGGGGTGGGATGTCGATAGCGAGCAGATAAGCAGTAGTTTTGAATATTGTTGCTTTGCGTGCTTTTACTTTTTTTTCATTATTTTGGAGGCAGGGAGGCTATACAGCGCTTTCGTTCTGTCATCATCGTTTCCACGTACTTGCTTTTTCGCTGCTTTCATTGCGCTCTGCTTGAGGGAATCGCTGTCGTGAAACAACACAAACCAGCTGAAAACCAGAAGTGTTTCCTACTAAGTGCTAAAGGCCAGGAGCAGGCTTTTATTACGCTTGCTGTCTGGGATGATGCAGAGCCGCTCCGAGAAGACTTCAGCTGGCACCGAGCCGGTGTAGTTGAGATGTCAGTGTGCCTGGCTCCCAACATCTGCCTGCTGCTGGCATCCTGGAGAGGAGAAGAGGTGGATGGGACCTCCTTTCACACTGCTGATTCCTGCTGGTAGCATAGAAGGGGCAAGCGGTAGCCACCTTTAATGAGAGTGATCGGAGAGGTACTCAGATATCAACTAAGGACCGGGGCACTCATTGCCCGCTGCTTCTAGTAGAAAAATAGCTTAAACACAGGTTATTTTTGATGCACTGTGGTGAATGCAGCTCAAAAGATTGGTCGTTCCTGCTCTTTTAACACTCAAGTTCTTACCTCGAAGCTGTATGTGCGCGGCTGCTTTGAAGCTGTTACTTCAGAAACAGTTTGTACGTTTTGGGGCGCAGGGAGAGAAGAAGAAGGAAACTGAAACATTTAGACCCAAACTTCAAGGGGATTGTTCCTGTTGTTCCCAACCCTGTGAGGTGTGATGTGTGTCACTGTTGGCTTTACGTGATCTGTGCCTCAGACCAGTGTGAGGAAGGAACCCCACCAGGTCCTGATAAGCTCTCAATTCAGATAACACAATAATAAATACAGCGCAAACACCAGCAAAGGACTGGCAGTTTGACATGGTGATTTATTAGGTCTCAGGTTTGACTGAGTCCAAAGAAAGGAACAGCACATCTCTGTTACCATTATTCATTATATAATCCTTCCCATTATATTATCATTATCATATAGTTATATTAATTCTGCAAATCCATTTAGCCTTCTTTTAAACTCGGTTTAAAAATGATAAGGTAGAGGAGTGCATTCGCGGTGGAGAACAAAATTCAGGCTTCTGTTGTCATTATTTGCCAAGGAGAGCTGGTTATGAGGCAGACGGCATATGGTTACATGACTGTTGTGGTTTGCATGTAATCTGTGGTCTGCTTAATTCCTGGTTTCGTAAGAGCCGTAATCTTACATGTAAATAAAGGTGCATTTCATATTATCCTAGGGTGGGTTTTTTTTGCTTCCTTTTCTAAAGGCTAGTCAGGGAAGGCCAACACAAAGATCAAGTAATCAAATCAAGACCTTCTCTTCTTTCATTTGCTTGTTGTAATGATAGCTTAGAAGAAACTCAAAAGAAACCAAACATATTCATCCAATTTTCAGATACTGTTCATTGTACTTCCTGCCTGAAAACATGGAGAAATGACACTCTCCCAGTGTGTCTGTGTCTCTAATAAAATCTTAACCCTAGGATGTTACTCACACAGCCTTTTTTTTTTCTTTTTTTTTAACAAAATTTGAATCATCTCCAAAACATTTAGATGTTCTATGAAGCTAGAGGTTGTGAAACTACTACCCATTTAAAAAAATAGTTAGGTTTTTGGTTCAAAGAACTGTCCATTAATTTCTTCTGTCATATTCATTTTTATAAGCATGAGTCTAGTGGTTGCTCCTGACTTGTTTATCCTGATTAATTTTATCGTGTTTATGATGATGTACGATTATTTGCCACATGGTAATGTTTCTGTTGCCTGAGTACATCACTAAAATAGCTTACAGTAATCATTTTTTGGTCTGTAGCCACTAACAAATCCTGATTTTAGTTTTGGAACAAGTTATTTTTGTTGAAATCTCTTAGCTAAAACTGTAAAATTTCATTATCCCTTCCTTAAATTGTGATAATCCTTTTATTCATTTATATCCAGTACTGTAAGTACAGGAATGATAAACTGAACTCGAGCACTGTTGTCAAAACAGATTTTATAAATAGGATGGTTTTGCTGTTGTAAAATTTATTGGTTTATTGTTGTATTCTTTAGTGCTTGCAAGCTGTAAAAAAACACTCCCTATTTTTTTCTTTAAAGGAAAGAATGGTGATAAATGACATTTCCTTCTGAAGAGCCCTTCCAAACAAATACTGTGGATTGTATTCTTAATTCACCTAAAGTGTCTCTGGTATTTCCAGAAGATTTTATAAGCAATGTGCTTCTGAACAACTTGTACATTTGTGACCTTAAGTAACACCCGGTTTAGGCTTTGTAGATAGTGATTAGCTACATGAATTATCTCCAAAGTGGACCAGAAAGTTTCCTTTCTTGGGGCCTTAAGGAAATGGCATCTAAACGCTTAGAAAACAAACCAAAGCAAAACCCCAAAGCAAGCAAACAAACAAAAAAACCCCCAAACAAAACAGAAAATAATAGAAAACAGGATATCCATTTCATCACCTCCTGCAGTGCTAGGGGATGTCTGGTGGATGTTCCGTCCTCTTTCCTTTCCCCAAAGCTATCGCCTGTTTTATTTTTTGGGAAGAGGGCAATACCGTTGGCCTTCCCATCATTTTTATTCCGGTGAGGCCATTCTTCAGCCTCCTTGAAGCGGCAGGGAGTCACCGCCCAGGAAGGCTTTGAGAGGAGGGACACCCCCGTGGGCTGTTGTGCCACCAACGTGCCCCAGCTGCTCCACTGGACAGTCTGTTCAGGAACCGCCCTGTGCAATCGAAAGACAAATCAAAGGCTTTCCTCTTTCTCATTTGGGTAAACCCTGAGCTTCTTCAATCAACTGCAGGCCAGCTCATTATGAGGTCTCAAGAAGGGATATTGGCAGCAGGGAGGTGAGGCAGTTCGCTTTCTGTTTTCCTGCCGTCATTTTCTGGGGTTTGCGTTGAGCGGCTGTTAGAGCAGGAATGCATTTGATGTGGAGGACGCCCATGCTGTACTCGCAGAAATCTAGGAGGGAAAAAAAAAAACCCTGACCTATAAGCCATAGTGCTAGTCAGGACACCCATTAGCAAAGCCTTTGAAGATAGGAACTAAGGGTTAGAGAGTCTAAGTCTTTGATTGCAACTCTTTGTAGGGAGGACCTGAAGGCAGTAATAACACTGTAGTGCACAGATTCATAGGCTTGGAATGTCACCGTGACTTTAATAGTCCAAATAATCGCCTTTTCTTATACTCCCAGTTGAAGGTATGATTTATAGGGGAACTATAATACATCCCCTGTCCTTTCCAGCTCAGTTTCTAGCATTTAACAATAACCTAATTAATTCTTTAAAATGTATATTGATTTAACTTACTCGTCTTCTTACTCCTTTTTAATAGCTACTCCAGTGAGAATGTTGTAAAACAGACCTATTACTGCAACTGAGGCTTTGTCTAGACTGTGTAGCTTTAACTTACCCAGTGCAAGAGGTTTTTAAGGCTTTTTAAGGTTTTAAAGGCTTTTTATCGATGCAAATTGTGTTGTAGCAGCAGTGGCCATGTCTGTTTATACCAGGGCAGCTCTTTAAGTAACTCCAAACGATGTGGGAGTACTTATGTTGTTGGCACTGGGAATATCGGGGTGATATCATTTCCCTGTCATAGTCCTCCTGTTAACCTAAGGTACGAGTCATTTGACCTTCTGTGCCTCTTTTCACCATGTATAAAAATGGGAGTAATAACTCATCATTACCCTAGCCTTAAAATACCTGGAGGTACTTTGTTATTACAAGACTGGGGAAGGAGTCCTATAATTACACAGGTAGAAAAACACATTTGTAGAAAGACCAGATGCTTAGGCATACATGCAAATGGGAGATTAAAAGCTTCTCTGCGTTCTCCCTTCGACGTAATTTTCTCCAGATTGGAGTACTGCACTTTGTACTTTTACAGGGATAAAACTGATTTATCAGACCAAACTCTAAGCTCTCCTAAAATATCAAAGCCTAGGTCATTATCTTAATGTCTAAGCTAAGCTAGGCTAAGCACAGCAGACCCAATGCTTACGTTATCCGAGGTGCATCTTCATTGAACACTGGCAGAAATCCCAAGTAATTTATTCAGTGGAGTTACATCCTTGTAAAACTCCTGTAGATGAAAACAGAGCTGGAGCCTCATGTTTCTGCTGTTACATGACATCACAGACATACTTTTAATACAAATGACCATGCAAACCTAAGAATTGTGCATATTTTTGATGAATGCTAGTCATTTAGCTAATTTTCATTCCTTTTCTGTGTACTGCAGAATAAAGTGTAATTCTGTCCTCACAGGAAAAATTAGGTTTGCTCCGTGCTAAACCTTCTAATTTGCGTGGCGTTGTCTTCAGATTCACTGGAAACCCACTTGTCCAGATACGGTTGTGCATTCTTCTGATACTTGTTATACAGTTAATTATAGACTGTAAGTTGAAGGAAGAATATTTTTGGGTTTAACACAGGATTATTTTTTTTTTAATTGATTGGTATTAGTTTGAGGTTGGTTTTTAGTATTGTGCACTGCTGCTTTTTCCACTGCTTTCATTCTTTCATATTGCTTCTGTACCACAAGCCATTGCCTGTAGTTCTCTGAGCAATGTATTGCTAAAGTAAAATAATTGCACACATATTAACTATCACAATAATTATTTTTTCCTTTTGTATGTATTGCCTTGACAGTAAGATTTGAGAAGGCAAAATAAAAATTGGGTCCAAACGCCAATTGTTCTGTTTCTTTTGCCAGATGTTTCTATGCCAGAGGCTGGAAGAAAATTACTGGATGCCTCTGTAGTGAATGGTGGCCCGGCACCAAAAGGAAAGCAGAACGGGGCCACGCAAGTGACAGTGCAACGCAAGAGACTCCTTAAGGCTCCCACGTTGGCTGAACTTGACAGCTCAGACTCAGAGGTAAAAAAAATCAGGACACAACTTGCTTCTTGGTTTGTCAGAATTGAGTCTTATTCCTTAATTTGCTGATCTGATCAGATGAGAAGTGACTTCGCAGATTATAATCTGAATTTACCATGACTGCTTTGTCAGCCCACAGAACTTCAAAAACATTGGATCAGACCTCAAAAATGAGAATATTCTTTAAGAAGGTTAAACGCTAATTTTAGCCTTAAACCCAGTATTTACTTATTTTTTCTAAATGCCCAGAGTCTGTCCACAGTGCGTATGTAACAATTACGCTTTTGAGACTGCAGGGTGTTGCATCCTTCTGCAGGACTTGTCACTAAAGGCCTCAGATGTGAGACCAGCCTCACCGTGCCAGCTGCTAAATAAAGAGCATCAGCTGCACCAGAGGGGTTGCGGTTTGGTGCAAACGTCAGTGCGTTTGTTTGCTGTATGGGTTTGGGGAGTAACACCCAACAAAAGTCTCGCTGACAGGGACCAACAAAGACCACTTAGATGGAGAAACGACTTTGAATCCATCCTCTCTCAGTCGGAGAGTTAAAGATTTAAAAAAAGGCATAAAAAGGAGAAAAGCTTAAAAAAGCCCTCTAAAAGTTGCATTATACGATCTTCAAGAAGTACCAACATCACATCCTCAAGAATGAGCTTTGTCTTCTGCACCAGTAGTACTACTAATTGAGTTTGGACCTTTCTTGAACGTTAAGCTATCTGGAAAGCACATGCAGGCAGGGTTTATTCACAGAGGCTAATTTTAGCCTCTAGAATTTAAAATTTAGTCTTCCCCGACTCGCTTTCTCTCTAGTAAATGGGGAGGGAGGGGTTTCCTGACAGGGCGCTTACAAAGGCACCTAAGCTGAAAGAGAGGAGGCTGTAGAGAAATATATGTGGAGGGAAATTTATCTCTCTGCTTACTTTCTTGATCTGTGAAAGGTTGACCCTCTTTGTATTAGGGGTTATCCTATGGGTGGCTTGCGTGGGTGCGTAATTCGGTGCGTCTGTTCTGAAAGCAGAAGAGATTTGCATTCTGAAATCTTGCAGCAGTCTTTAAAATTACAATAGAGGCTATATGAGGTTTTGTTAATAAGAATTAAGCTGGGCAGGATGCAGGAGTATTAAGACCTGTTAATGAGAGTTGGATCTTCAACTTAACAGCTTCCCAGCTTGTAGGTAATGCAGCATGATATTTCACATGGGAAAATGAGCAGAAGTCAGTAAAAGAAAATTCTGTAAAGGGAAATGAGAAGTGATTCTTGTAGAAGGGAAAAAAATAAGATGTCTGACTGTGACTATTGATCAGGGAATACCATGTAGACAAGCAAAGTCATATAGGACAAGCTCTGGAACATACAGCAAAAGATAAATTGAAAATAAATCAGCCACATTGAGCTGTCACAGAGAGCAGACACAGATGCCGTACTGGTTTGAGTCAACAGAAGTAGCTGGTGGAGTAATTAAGATGATTAAGATACTCGGCACAATACTGGTTGAGGCTCAGGAACAGTCGTCCTAAAGTAGTGTAAATATGCAAACTGAAGGGAGTTTGGGTGAAATATTCTGAGCTGAAGAGGGGGCTGGGACACAGAACATTTGAAGAAAGTGAAGATCGCTCTGTCAAAATGTCTTCTTTCTTTCCTGACTTTTACTTTGTGTGTAGCACACAGAAGAGCGTGTGTGTTGTCCTGATTGCCTGTAAATGACTCGGCCACCTCTTTGCCTGCAACATGAGTTGAGCTTAACCTATTTAGAGTTACTCACCGGGAGTAAATTATGACTACATTATGCCCTAAATTACAGGCTGCAAATATCTGCACTGCTGAGCTGTGGACCTCCAAATGAGCTATGATGCAGACGCATTTTTTTCCCCCTGCATCCCCTTTGTTCTTCTCTGGGCTGTGCTGTGATGCAGACTACGCCCCAACGCTCGGTATTTCCAGCCAGAGGTGAAAGGGAAGGTCTGATATAGCCCTGTGCCCATTTGCTGGCAAAGTGGAACATTGTACAACCCGTTCCTGCTTTCTGTCCATGCTTTTTTTCTGCATTGCCACTAGAATCACGGTTTCAGAGGGGGAGCGGGAAGTTCCATTTTGCTTTGTGTGGCTGAAAGAAGTAGCAATCTAATAGTGGGTTTTGACACAGATATAAAAATGGTATCTTCCTGAGGAAGCTACAGCTATGCGCACAAAAATCATGTCAGTAACGTATTTGGGTGTTTTAAGGTTTAAGCCTTTAAAGCTGCAGCTTTCTCAGTAACCGTAAAATTCTAATTGTTTAGCTTTCTGGGGGGAGCTGCGCAGGCCTGGATGTTGGCTTGATCCAAGCTCAAATGTACCATAATAGTCAACAGTTAGTGTATTGATATGAAGAAATTCACACAATGGTTCATCAGTGCTTCCTACACAAGTTTTCATTCTCAGAAAAGCCTTCCAGGTTTGAGAAATTGTAGGGCATTATTAGCATTTTCAGTGCATGTGTTTGCGCATAGAAGTAATTTGAAATTACAAACCAGGAATACCTGTTGCCTAAATAGGGTGATATGTGAAATTTAACATACTCCTGGCTTCCATTCTCCCTGGGTTGCTTGTACTTACTATTTTCTGTACTTATCCATTGGCTCTGACAGTTCATTCCCTCTCATTCTTTAGAATAACAAGTGTGGCTCCTGGCATCTTTCTTGTATGTCTTTACCATAGAGAAGCACCTTACTCCTCTATTTTTGTCCACTTCTTTCACTCTGGTTTTTTGAGACTCTTAGGCCCCTGGAATAGCCAGTGTTCATCCATTGCTAACGAAGTAACTAGGAATCTTTCGCAAAGATGGGAGCAAGAGGGAGACACCTGTGTGCTACCTGGTTTTGCAACGTGTGATAGACATCAGATCCATCTCAAGTTCAGAACTGGAATGAAGGATGGTCAACAGCTATCTCTTTCCATTGAAAGGTGGCAATTAGCAAAATTAGATGGACATGTAAAACATTTCTATAATCCCTGTTTTACAGTTTTACATTAAAATACCTATAGCTTTTGATATTTCAGTTGTGCACCATGTTTTACCTCTCTTGGCTCTGTGCCAGTGTTTCACACACAGGAAAAATGGAAGAAAAAGCAGCACAAAAAACCCCAGAAAAGCATGTGAATAAACTCAATGCACAGACTGTTGCTTGAATGATGATTCAGTCTTTTGTAAAACTCTACAGCGTAAGATGCCAACAACTGAAGCACTTATGATTTTTGGTCAGCACTAGGGAGGTTCCCACGGAACAAGAGACTTCCATAGAGCAAAGATTGCTTGGATTGTGCTCCAGAGACAGCTGTTGCCTGCCTGCTCCTCAAAAAGTCCTCTCTGAAGCTCTGGCTGCTTTTTATTCACAAAAACAAGCAGCATGGCACCATGGTTATAGTTTTTTTAATTGACAGCCTACTTAGTTCTTTGTTTTAGCTTGTTAGCTTCTCTGGCAATGGGTAAGTAATCTTCCACTCAGAAGAATTTGACTTCTACAAAGTGAAAAGCTTAGTAGTTCCCTTTGTACAGGGGTCACTCTCCTTCACAAAATTTAAATGTTTAACACTCCACTTGTGAACGCTGTCGCACCCCTTCTGAAGAGCACTTCTGAAGAGCGGTGCAACCAATTTTCTTACAAGGTCTCCAGTGGCATGAAGCAGTGATACACAAAGCTAGCTGAGCTAGCTCTGTAGCTAAACTGTCCTGGTTTCTGGAACTAAAACAACTGACATCGTTAAATGTGCTGCTCAAACTTCTCTATGAGCTTCCCATCACAACTGTCGTGCAGGGTCACATTTGATGCGTTGAAGTGAATATATTGGTTTGGGATCTGAGCTGGTTTGAGTCCCCTTGTAAGGTACTGTGTTGTGGCCTATATGTGGCCACAGTGTACATCACAGTATACACCAGTGTCCTCGCATGCAGTGAACACCCTTCGGCTAAGCATAAGCTACAGGTGACCTGATGGCAATTTGTAAAGGCCTCTGTCCTGTGAGGCATGCTGTTCTTTGAGGTGGTGCTGCCAACCTTTTTTTTTATTTTTTTTTTCCCTGACTGGCCGTTACCAAAGAAGGCAATCTTTCAGCCAGTGGAAGTTTCCCTGCTTGCAATTCATTTAACTAAGGAAATTTGTGAGAGAGAAGCTCGGCGACTTGCTGGATTTTAGAGCAGGTTACTTGTTTGATCTGTAAATCTTGACAACTTCAATGATGTAAGTCTCCTTGGTTAAAAGCATTCACATTAGAGCTAAAGAGCGTGCACATTCAGTCCTTCAACTCTGTTCCTTTGGGAGGCTCCTGTGATGATCTGTATCTTGCTGGTGTCCGGAGGCCGAAGACAGAAAGCAAGGGGGTTAATAATTTGGGTGGCATCACGCTTTAGATAGCTGAAGGGTGTTAGTCAAAGCCCATTTCACTTTCATTTGTCTCGCAGGAATTGCTCTTGGCTCTTGTGATGAAATGTGCTTATATAATGAATGAGATTTCAGTACAGAAGAAAGGAGATAACGCACCAAGATTAAGGATTCGAGAACAGTGCAGTGGAGATCAGATTGATTTCTCTCTACCTGAGTCGCTTGTATGAGTGGCTTTCCTTCCTTTGGAGACCAGAGAAATCCAAGTGCCTTGCTCGTGTGAGATAGGTAGTTGAGTTAATGTATCTCCTGTGGCTGCAAATCCTTAGAAGTTCTTGAACACAATAAGAAAAATTAAAAGGTTACAATGGATTTGTGCATCTCTCTTCTGATCTTGTTCTTTCATGTGATAGTTAAATACACGGAATTCCAACTGTGTACCATTTATTCCAGTTTCTAAAAAAATTGAGTGTTGAAAATTCCATTTACTTAGTGCTGTGTAGAGTCAATGTTTCTCTCAACACTTCTTCTAGGGCTTTGAGTGAGTGAACGGTGCAAAATACCTTTGATAGCTTGTGATTTCTGTGTGCTAAGTAGTAGTTAGAGATAGAAAAAATGGTACCTGAGGAATTCTGTTTCTTTTCTTCTCGCCATACAGGAGGAATCAGTGCACAAATCAGCGAGCAGCAGCAGCATCTCCCCCTCACAGGTGGAAGACCCCTCTCAAGAAGGCACCAGCAGCAGAAAGAGTGAGTTTTGGTGGGAGCCCACTGGCTGCTTTTACATGCTTTTGTTGTCTTCTGTTCTATGAACTTTGTCTGAAACATTTATAGAAGGCTGAAGCTGAGTGTTGTTAATGGAGTAAATCTCTAAAGCTGAACCCTGGAACCTGCTGAATAGGTCAAACGTGATTAACGACTGGAAGGCATTAGCCTCCACTATATGTGGATATCTTTGTGAAACAGAAGGTTTCATACTTGATGTGGAACTGGAAGTCACAAGTGAATGGGGGGTAGTTTAGCTATACTCTGCTCATAAAAGAATTTGTTGCTGCAGGAAAACATTCTAACCTAAAACCAATTTAAATGTTTCCTGCATCTGTGTCACCGTTGCAGTGAATGTACTTGTTTGTAAGACACATAGCAATTGCTGGTATTTCTCCTAAGTACTCAGGCATAGTTAGTGTAGACTTGACTGCGTAACAATATTTTTCATGTGTTTCAAAGTGTTTCAGTTTCACTGGGAAGCTTTTGTAATGAAACACGTAATCTATGCATGTATTTTCTGGGCACGATGGTGGAATAAGTAGAATAAGCCAATACCCTGAAACAGTGGGTTCATATACAATGGCAACGGGGGAGTAGCCTGCCTGTATTTCCTGGGTTTATGAGTATTCCTGTTCTCTCAATCCAGAAAATGTGATGAACGTGGTACCTGTCTTGAAGGTGCTCCGAGTATGGATGTGTAACTTCAGCCACCAATAGTGGGAATTCTATCGGATCACTGGCTAGTTTAAGTACTGATCAATGCTCTCCCAACAGTCTGTCTTGCAAGAAGTAATTTTTTTTATGCTGGTTGAATCTTTAGCGCCTCCAAAGTTCTTGCCCATATCATCTACACCACAGCCTGAGAGACGGCAGCCACCTCAGAGACGACACTCCATTGAAAAGGAAACGCCAACCAATGTGAGACAGTTCCTACCACCTTCAAAACAGAGCTCCAGATCACTTGTAAGTGGAGTGGGTGGTAGGAGAGAGAAAAAGAGGCATGCTAAGAGTATAATGAAAATTAAAACTTGGCTTCAGTGTGATTAGAACTTGACTCAAAGAAAACTCAATTCGGAAACAGCCCTTGGCTACTAAAGACGTTTTGAAATCAAGATTTGAACTTTGTCTCTCTAGTGTATTTATCCAAAATCCCAGGTACGGGTGCCTCAGAAAACATTTGCACTTTGATTAGGCCTCTGGGAGAAGCCACGTGTCTTGATTTTATTTCAGAATGTTACCAAAACAGACGAACTTCACCTTACTGATTTTTCCATTTGAATGGAGACCATTCCAAAGCAGTGGATCTATTTTGGGATTTGGGGGAATTTTTCAGTTATTGGAAGTATTTTAGTTAATGGCTCAATGAATGGAATAGTTCCTTTTCTTCCCACCTTAAGAACTTGCGTGGTAATGTTTATACATGTGAAAAGCTCTTTCAGTAATCTAAATCAAGGTTTGTCTGTGTTGCTTTGTTGAAGTTACTGAGGCAAAAACCTGTTTTACTGCTTGAAAAGAAAGTACAGTGCATTTGATCAATTAGCTTTAATTGAGAGCTGTTTTCCAACAGAGTATAAACGGCAAAGGGTATGAAATCCTGGTTCGTTTATGCTGACATACTGATTAGTGCTTTGTAATTTCATGCAGGATATGTTCCTCATCTCTTTTCCTACCAGCAGGGTTTTGAAGTATGCCCCATGAGGTGCTGGTGAATAGAGAAATCGATAAACACATCCTAGTTTTGAAAGGAAAGGAATATTCACTCACCCCATCTTTTAGTGCAGTGGTATTAATGGACTTCGAAGAGTGTTTTTGTTGGCCCAAGAGATGGTGGCCGGGTTCCAAACCTAGTTGAACGGTAACAATAAAATAATCTCCAAGTAGTCCCACAGCATACTTCCTCCTCTTCTTTTCAGAGGGTCTGCCGTATTTTGTTTATTATATCCTTCGAACTAGAATATAGTTTCTCATTCCAGGTGAAGGTCCAGTAGTAGTAGCATGTTGATAAACGCACAACACAAGTAGACTTCTGCCAAGGTGAACCTGCAGCAGAATGTGTTGCACCAGAACCAAGCTGGAGGGTTCCTTCAGCATGCGTTTGAAGACATTGCCATGTAAAATGGATTGCCCTGTCATCTACCCGCTGCACTCCCTCTGTGTGGAAGCACAAACTTCATTTTCTGCTAGGCCCAGAGTCATTCACGGACATATTGTTTAAAGAGAGGAGGGGAGGAAGTTATATGTTATACAGAGGCTTTGCACCATCACACTTTTATTCTATCTAAATATGTGGTATCGTATTTTTGATCTCACATGTATTTGAGGGGATCGTGCAATTTAAAAATCTTATCTATGAGGCCATTATTCTAAATAGGTCAACCAAGCTCTTAGCAGGATCTTTTTGCCCCCATACGTATTAGCCCTCTGTCAGTCTGTTCACTGACGTATGCCTAGAAAAATAAATACAAAATAAAACATTGCAGAAAACCTAATTCAATTATTCCACACACCCCTTAAAAATACTAAAGGTAAAGGGAGGAAAAGACGTTAGATAAGTCAGGCTAATGTGGGAACACATGGGAAAGGTTTTACTAGGTTTTTTGTGCTTGGGTCTTTTGGTGGTTTTTTGTTGGTTGGTTGGGGTTTTTTAATCTTTAGAGAAATGCCACCTAGCTTGGTTTTGACTATGAAGTGAGAAAGAAAATCAGTAGTGAAATGATGTTCTGTTAATAAGAACCTATTTTATTTGATGCCTAGAGAGCTAATTCTTTAACTTGGCAATAGTGCCCTCTAGGGTGTGACGGACAACTCCCGCAATACTTTTGTTTTTCGTTTTGGTAGATGGTTTCTGATATGCTGGCACTGGCCCAGTTCCATGCTCTGGCTCACTGCAAGTCTTTCCTTCCCCGGAGAGACGCCAGCTCCTTTCAGTGGCTGCGCCAGACGCTGCATGCGTAACATTGCCGTTCCCGGAGTGAACGCTTCTCGATAAGTGTAGAATATTATTTATTTTTTATTTGACTTCACACTTCTTCATCCCTTCCTCCAGGATTGATGGAGTTTCATTTCTTATCACCTGCTCCTGTGACCGCGGTTTTCTCTTCAAGGTGAAAGAGACCTCGTCAATAAATAACCCCTTGATGCCAGTGAAAACAGGCCAGGGGTTTGCTACAGTCTCTTAGCAGGATTAGTGAGAAACTGCTCTGTCTTGCATACTAACGATGGTTCTGTGAACTGGCCTCTCATCAGTTAGACCTAAGTAGGTGGGGAGGGGAAACAAACTTGGAGACATGCCAAACGTCATCCTTTTGATCTGTCACCCCGCCGGTGCCTCGGAGAAAGGCAAGGGCAGAGCTCGGTGGTCCTGGGGGGGTTCAGCCCCAGTGGTGGGCCTGCTGTAGTGAGCCGACGGGGTGCATGCTCCGTGAGATGAAGCCAGTGTCCTGAGATGTACATATGGGTGCCTCCGTAGTCTTGTTTGCTTTTTTCATTATTATCATCGTCATCATCATCTTTTTTTATCTTTTTTTTTTTTTTTATGAGCCAAAGGACCAAAGCTAATGGATTCATTTATACACAGCATTCGCTTCTCTGCTTCCTATCTATTGTTCAGGTTCCTAGGATAACCAGTTTATTTCCAAGGATGACTTTCAGACCACTTTTTTCAACTATGCAAACAGCTTCTCTGCTCAGCTCTCATCCCGTTGAAGCAGCCATGTGCGGGGTGGCAGGGGCTATGTACTATCTCTGTGAGAGAGCTTTTGCCAGCAGGTGGAAACCCGCAAAGGTTTGCCTCTTTTTGCTGGCTTTGGAAATCACCTTCACCGGCATGTTCCCTCCTAGGGGAGCACTTCCTAAGCTGTGGCAAGAATTAAAGCTTAGGCTGGGACATTGCACCTGATTTGACGTTGATTTCAGTGTGTGTAGGATATTTGTGTGTGTCTTCAATCACCTCACGGGGAAAAGAAATCAGTTCTAAAGGACAGCAAACTAAAAATGCAACATCACAAGATTATCAATGGGACAGACCTTAAATGTTACAGCACGTGAAGATCCTGCAGCAAAAATCCAGCAAAACGATTGTAATCCTTGGACTATGTTGAAAAGAATAAGGTTTTATGTTTCTAACAAGATACGCTATGTAGAATGGAAGGGCATTTGCAATCTGTTTTATTTGAAAACCTACCTATGGTTTTGGTCCTCAGCACACTTACGCATCAGAACTTGCAGAGTAACTCATAACTATGTACCAGGGAAAGCAAATCCACTGAAGAGAAAAACTAATTAATTTACCCTTACGTAGAACTAAACGTGAATAATTTAATTTTTTCCTTCTTTTTCTTGTCCCAACCAATAAGTGAAAGTGTGAAACCTATTGCAGGAGAGTTTATAGTTGAGATAATCCAGCTGACTTCTTAGAAACTTGCAAAAGCAACAAGAGCTGAGCTGCTTGACTGATTGTGAATTGAAGAATTTAGAGACCAATCTGGCACTTGTTCGTATTGCAGTTTACTAGGGCAGCTCCTTTGAATGCCTAGTGACATCCTTTAATGAGAAGTTTTACAAGGAATATATTAGTGTGAAATTGCTTTAGTCATAAGGAGCTATTAGGTGTGTGTATGCTGAGAATGACCTACAAAGCACTTTATTTCAGATTATGGATACGTAATTCTTACTATCTGCTTTTCCTGAGTAAAAAAAATTACACATATGCACCTTAAGCTATTAGGTGTATATAACAAGATTGCACAGTCAAAGTGTTAAGCCAGTTCGCATGAGGATCACAGGAAATTCAAGTTCAAAATAGTATTTTTTAACTAAGATTTTTTTCCCCTTGAAAAATAAGAATACTGACGTATAATATTAAGATGAGTATTGAGCACAGTTCCAGAAAATCAAGACCATTCAAACCACATTCTGTCTTTAGTATGTTCTGTTGTGTGCAAGCGCTGCAGAGAGCTCAAGTTCTCTCACTTGGAGCTGCCTAACTTGGCTGCGGATTATTGTTGGGAGTTTGAGCAATAACTCCAAAGGATCGTTGTTTAATGACATTTAGTCAGAGCTTAGCGTAATTTTAATTAATTGTAATGCCTTAGAGCTAGTGTTGAAACAAAAGATTTTCTCGTGTGCTTGTTTCTATTCCGAAAAGGAAAAAAAAAAAAAATCAAGCAGTTTTCTGAAACCAGCATAATATTTATCTTTCATTTAATGTTGCATTAACATTTTGTTGTCCTTGTGTAACCTCTGGAATTAAAACATTAGCATTTAAACATGTGAACATTTTCTATGTTTCCCCTGTTGCCTGCTAGCTATTTCTACTTGCTGTAGTGATAATCTTTTTTGATTGGTACAACAACAGGCCCACACTATTCCCCTAGTACCTGCTCTACACCCATAGCAGATCCGCAGACTTTCTTCAAAGGAGCAATATTCCCTGACGTCATCGTCCTGTAAATTAAAGGAAGGGGCGTTCATGAGGGGGAAGGAAGAGCTTCAAGTAAGAACCGTATTGCTAAAGGACTGAGCGCCCTGATTGATTACAGGCATTCATTCAGGCGGCCTCATTCACCTTGGACACTTTCCCTCAGTCTCCCACGATGCCGAATCGCGGGGTTTTTTTTGGCTGGCATTGTGTGCATCGCGCTTTCCCACCCACTTCCTCTCCCGCCTCGCCCCAGCCTTCAGCCGTGCCTTCTCCATAGTGAGGCAGTTGCTATGGGAAGAACCCAGAAGGAAGCGCGGAGAGCTGCTGCTTAGCTGTAAAGTTGCTCGTAAGGAACAGAAGCTGTTTTGTTTCGGCTGTGCGGCGTTACACCTCCGGGCAAACGGCAGTTGCTTTTGATGTAGTTTGTTCTTTCCAGAAAACTAGCCATTCCATACCCCGAGAGGTTTAGCTGGCAAATCCAACAAAGTTAACTCAATTCTAGTCTTTTGTGGGGCACCTTAAACAGAGTGAAGTTTCTTTGTGTTCCCTTTCTAGATAGGTAAGACAACAGTTTTTCAAAATGTGGTGGTTCCTAAATGCTAATGTTTGCCAGGTCTGCAGCGTAGAAAGATTTTTCTTTTTCATCTAATGGAAAGACAGAACGGACCTCTGAGTACATGGAAATGGAGCATTTCACTGCTAATCCGATTCATCGCTTCAATTTGTAAACGAGATCTCCAAACTGTCAGCCCCGTCTTTGTATCTGCAGGAGAAATTTCCTTCATTTATTCAGAGAGCATTACATGTCATTGTCCTTACCCCACAGTAGCCCCTCTGGGCTGGCTGAAAAGGTTTGCTAAGCGTAAAGTGATGGGAGTTCCCACAGAGGTTTCTGTCTTTCTGTTGGAAATGTATAATCAACTACAGGGCTGGATTACAAATTGGGTTGGTGCTTTTTATTCTCTGGTACCAAATTCAGACGTTCTCTGCTCAATATTCTCCTAAACGCTGCAATGCAGAACAGACGCAACATTTTCTAGGTGGGCAGTTGTGTTGTGGGTCTCAATGTGAGACTCGAGATTTGAGTCTCTGCCATTAATAACGCAACACTGCGTAACCAGTTTGCCTGTGTTATATTTGAAGATTATTCTATAAAGCTGAAATTGCTGCGGTTACTTTCCTGGGGCAGAAAGGAGAACTTTTCTGCCTGAACTGCCACAACCTTTTGTCATCTTGGTGGGATTCTGATCATGTGAGCACCAAGATGCGGTACCACTGAATAAAAATTTCTGCTAGAACGGGCTACTAACAACTTTCCTTGGCCACTCTGGGCACCACAAAGTCTCAGAGAAATCGCGTGACTTCAAACAGTATAATTAATAGCAATACCATCTGCCAAATTACCTTTTCCCTTGCAAATTACAAACCCAAACGTTTATCGGTTTGAAACAAATCTTTATAATAAAAGGCAAATGGAGAGAAGGGCCGAGTGGTTTGAGGAGGAAAACTGAAGAAAACTGTCATTGTTGTGAAGGCCGAACATCAGACCATTTAGATCACACTTACACAGTCTCCGACGGTTTGAAACTCATGTGATGCCCATGAATGAGCCGGTGCCATTCCAGTTTGAAGGGAGAAAACCCTCTGCTTCTGGAGTTACTAACCAGGTGGCTGGTTGTCTAGGTTGAAGTCTGGAAGAAGCCATTTGGTTTTGAAATAATACTGGTTTTTTGGCTTCCAGGAGGAATTCTGTTACCCGGTGGAATGTCTGGCTCTGACGGTGGAGGAGGTCATGCACATCCGTCAGGTGCTGGTGAAGGCGGAGCTGGAAAAGTACCAGCAATATAAAGATGTCTACACTGCCCTCAAGAAAGGAAAGGTAGGGCTGGGTCTGTGGAGGCTCGGAAGCTTATTGAGGGAGGCCAGTTGCATGGGAATGCCCGCTTACACATTTGTTTCTTACCCTGTATTGGAGAAGGAATATCCCATATTTATAACACATGGGTCAGCTTCCTTGAATTCTGCAGAAGCATCAAAACTTTTCATGGAAATACCTTATTTGTTTAGATTGTCTATGAAAATGCAGTAGCGTTTGCGATTATCAGAGGGTATTTGTATGTGTATGTTTTAAACTTCATTGACTAAAGCGATTTCTGTCCCCACGCCTTCTGCAGTATTCCTATTCCAGAAAGCAGAACAACTAGCAGTAGGAAATCACAACGGGTTTTTCACATGAATCCTTACTGTCAAGCAAAGAGGGAATGAAAGCCTTCAGAGAAGTCAGACAACATGGGACCCGAGAAGGAGGTTTATATTAGACAACCCCTTAACTAACACTCTTTTCCTATAAACTGCGGATTGGGAATTGGTATTTACCAGCAGAAGCAGTGTCCTTGTCTCCCACTTTTGACTTGTGCTACTTAAACACCTCCAGCAAGTGTATTTTGACTTCACAGTGTATTTTACCTACAGGCCTACTCGTGTCTGTTACGCAGATTTAATTTCAAGATTTATTGCATTTAAGACAGAGGAACAAGAATCTTAAAACGTTGTTCATTAGATTCACCTGTTGCATATCGTCATGATGTATAAAGCTTAGTAATGAGCTTTCATCAAATCTCAAAGTTAGCTGATGCTTTAATTAATTTACCCCACTATTGTAATTGTTCACTTTTATTTCTAACCAAATCTACCTAGCCTCACCTGAGTCTTTGGATGTCAGTATGTCATCTTTTGTTTGACTGCAAAACTTTTCATTGTTCAATGCCTTTCCTTCCTAGAAATGTTCTTAAGCCATCATCCCTACCTCATTTGAATAAACTGAATAGATGGGATTTATTATCCCACTCTAAAGCAGGTTTTCCTCAAGTAAGATTGCTATAAGAGCTCTTTCCTGCACCTCTTCTAGTTTTCAAGAATGTAGGACTGGAAGAAAATCAAATGTTATCACAGGCAAAAACTTTGTGACCTGTGTGGTTAGGAACAATTTCCAGCCTAAATATATCCATGGCTGAATTTATGCCCAGTTATTCTTGTGTTTTTTAGTTACCCTTCCTTACTGCTGTTACTCTAACTTTCACATTGCTTTTTGGTGTAGTAATGATAAACATCAGTGAGGAAGGAGTAAAAATAAGTTAACAATTAACTGGCAAGTATTTAATTTAGGTAGAAAAATCAAAGGAGTATTTCCAAATATAGGAAGATACAATTTGGGACCGTTCTTTTCAATATCATCTTAGAAGTATGGACCGCAGAGCTGGACGTAGTACTGCAACTGAGAGATGAAATAATTTTTGCGCAGGACTGCCTAATGTTGCGGATTCCTCTGTTCTTCCTTTTAGCTCTGCTTTTGCTGTCGGACAAGAAGGTTTTCTTTCTTTACCTGGTCTTACACTTGTCAGTTCTGTAAGAGGTAAATATTTAATATCTGTTAATAAATGAGTACCATTTCAGAGGGAACAATACTGATTTATAGGGTAGAAGCCCCCAAATGTTTCTGCTGCATACTGTTGATATTTTTATTTCTGTAACAGTCACCGTTAAAACTAAATTACGCAAACCCAGTCCCTTCCTAAGTTACAGAATTGCTTCTTTGGACCAAAACACTTGGCTAAAAGGGAGAGAAACACTCATTTGTTCTTTTATGCTCATGGGACAGTGAGATGGAATTTATTCAGACTCCCCAGTCAACAGTTCCATAGTCTCTGTTGTTGGGGAAAACATTTTAGGGCAATTTACTGTTTGGGTTATTTTTGGAGTATTGGTGGGGGGGAGAAGGGAAAAGGAATAATTTGCAGGCAAAATGAAAAAAATTTTAAGTTGAACAGTGAGACACTAAGTCTGGAGATCTATGGAATCACTGACTTAGTGTCACTTACCAAAGGAGGTTTCTTTAGAGGAAAAACAGGTTGGTTTTTTTTTCCTATTTTTTAATTTAGCTGTAGTTCTTGCTTAGTATTTCTCCTTGCTTTTGGCTTCATATTCTGATTGAGGTAATATGACATTGAAGAAGCTTTAAATATAAAAATGTTTGTTTAAGGGGAGGAGGGGGGAGGATTCTAACCCCTGAAAATATTTATCCTTTATTCTTTATTTAAATGTAATTTTTCCCAATTAAGTGATTCATGCTCTTGCTTTCTTACACAGGCCTGTATGCTCACAGTGTTGCAAAAAAGTAAGTAAACAAACTTATGGTTCGATCCGTCCTAAAAAGCTGTAATCTTTATAATGATACTGCATGTTCCTCCTGCTGTTCCCAACAGATGCGGTTGCCATCAAAGCCATATTCTACTCTCCCCATCTTCTCACTGGGACCTTCAACCTTGCAAAAAGGAGAAAGCTTTATGAGGCCAGAGAAACCCTCTACCAGTCACCACCGATCACTGCGGAGCATGTCCAGGTGGGAAACAACCCTAGCTCATGTGTGTCTACTGGAAACGCCTCCAAAGTGTTTCATGCTGAGTTATCAATTGTTAAGTAGATGCTGCCCACCTGGTTTGTAGTTGTCAGTGTTTCCAATGCTTGTAGTAACGTTTCTGAAGCCAGAAAAGCCATGTCCTTCCACTCGTTGCCTTGATTTACAGAAATAGCAATACTAACAGCACGTCTTAAACCTTTTTCACTCTACAGGTGAAAAATAATGAGTCTGGGACAACTGTATTTCTGTAGCACCTCTACAAAAATACCCTTAGCATGTCTTTTTCTGGTGTGAATAGACTCTCCAGAGATAAATCTTGCAGGCTAGACTCGCTCACTGAATGGGAATTCAAAGATGTCTTGCACAGATTTATCTCTTCTTTTTCCTACTTTTTCTAATTTTCACTATTTTTTTTTTCACTTTGACATTGTCGAGTTATCTACTGGTTTTATATCTTACGTGCAGATCGTTGTCAAAGCTAATTAAAATTACATATAAAAGAAATGCTCCTTTTTGAGGTGATGTACAGTATAAACCCTCTGCGTAAATCACTAGTGCTATGATGCTGTGTCAAATTAGCCAAACGCATAATCTCTTTACAGTTATTAGTAAGGTTGTTGTGGTTAAGGTAAGCATTACACATCCCCTCAGTTAGTGACCCTGCAGTCTTGCTGGCAGCAGCTTTCCTCGCTGGTGTTTGGTCTCCTGGTGCCATTTTTGGGACAGAAGAACAGAAGACGTAACTCAGGTTGTTTCCTGGAGGTGGCCCTTGGGGCCTCCTGCCGTGCTGCTAAATAATGTGACAGGTCCTGCTCTTTTGCCTTTCAGGTTGACCTCAAGGTCCAAATCTGTGGATAAGTCACACGAAGAGTTTCCCAAAGAATTAATGGAGGACTGGAGCACGATGGAGGTGTGCGTGGACTGCAAGAAGTTTATTTCAGAAATCATCAATTCAAGCCGGCGCAGCCTATCTCTGGCTAACAAGCGAGCCAGGTTAAAAAGGAAAACGCAGTCCTTCTACATGTCGTCGCCGGGAACCTCTGAATACTGCCCCTCTGAAAGGACTATCAATGAGATCTGAGCCTTGTGCCTTTTCCTTTGCTTTTGTCTTCATGAGGTCATCATCCATGGGCAAGGTCACTGAAACTGGATTGTCATTCCGTTGCTTCAGTTTCACTTGTCTGGCTTGAATTTGCATTAGATCACAGGATTTCCTGCTCTCCAGCGGTTCCCAGAGACGGAGAACGCGATGTGTAGATCTGTGCAGAATGATACGCAACGGGTCAGCTGCTCGCACTGGAGGAAAATCGAGAGTTTGAAATTGTTGCCTCTTTTGTATGCGTGCGTCGAAACTAGAAAGCCTTTTCTCGCTTTCGGTCTTTTTTTAACCATGCTTTGAATCATTTTTCAGGAGATGAGCTGAAAACGTGTGTTTAACGGAGAACCAAGTCTAGCAAAGCGCCAGCAGTAGCACAGCGGCAAACAGCGAGTCACATTGGCGTTACCACCCGAGTAATGCTCCCATCCTAGTCGAAACAGCAGAGGGTCGTGTCGCACACCAGCCGCCGAGTGTGAGCGACTGTGCCCAAAACCATCTCTCTTTGAACCATTTCGGTTGCTCTGAGGTCAGGCTTCAGCGTGGGACTCTTACCGTGTCCGTGTCCTGGGGCAAAATGCGCGATGAAGCTCTTTGCCCGCGTGGTTGGCCGTTCCCCTGAGCTGCTGTACTTTTTTAAGCCTTAGTGTACTTCCAGGTGTCTCCTGAGCAGGTTTTAGTAGTTTACTTTCTATCTTGAATGTACGATGACGACTACTAGTAGCAGTGAATTTTAGTAGTAGACAGAGTTGTACGGTTTATGGGGAGGATGGGAAATAAGGGAGGCTTCTAATTTTGACTGAATACCTGTCGAGTTGTCCTTGTGGTTACTCAGAGAAAATGGTGGGGAAGGTGTACATTTGTATTATAACGGAGCACACAAATACTGCTATAGTTATGTCTGACAGCATATCCACTGAAAGCCCCATTTTTTCTGGGGTTTATAACTTGGCTGTAAAAATTCGTGTTCTGCTGAAATTTGGGACGGCGCTGTCTCAGATTGGGAGCAATCTCTCGGTTTTTTTTTTTTTTCCTTTTTTTTCCTCTTTTATCTTTTTACATTCTTTTCCCCCTTTTTAATTCATGTCCGGAAGAGTGCTAGACTAGTTGTTTAGAAGTTCCAAGAATGTTACAATGTTAACTGATGTCTCATGCTTTTTTGCACTTTTTTTTTTTATATTCAAAATACTTTTTTTAAATTCAGGCATAGCCAGAGTTTAGTCAATAATCTGGGGTCAGGTCATTTTGGTATTTAAAAACAAGCTAACATAGCCAAGTTATTAATACTTGAAAATCAACTACTGTAACTTTTTCATAAAATTTTTAATACCCTGAGGCATATTTAATATCTATATAGCAGTGTATTATAGAATGACATAGCAGAAAAGTTTCAGATCTATTTATTAACATTTCTATACTTCGGATTAATCAGAGATACCTCAGAACTGCTCCAAAGTAGCTGGGACTGGAATTTCCATCACGTGATTTTTAAAGACGTATTAATCAAAACAGATTCTCCCGTCCAGATCTCCTGCATTGAAAAAGCCCTGAGGGAAGGCAGGCGGCCCCTCCAGCCCCAGTGAGGCAGCCGGGGGTGGTTGGCTTCCCTGCAGAAGTTGGGCTCCGGTCCCGCTGTGGGCTGCCTCCTGCTGCCCAGGGGAACAAGGTTTCCCCTTCAAAGTGAATTTGAGTTACGTTGCAGCCTTTGGAGCAACCGCTCATACTGTATCTTTTTAAGTTGATTTGAAGAGCACACGCGAAAGTCTCCTTAAACCTTCCCCGGGGACTCATCCGTCCTTATTTTTCTTCAAACGTGCCCTTGGAAAATGAGAATTTTTGCATACGCAGGGCTTATTGAAAGAATGTTCTTAATTTTTTTTCTGAACCAATGCACACAGGAGAAGCAGGGCTGGAGGCTAACTCTCCCCGTTAGCTGTGGCGCGTAAGGTCAGCCGTCGTGGCCCTCTCCCGGGTCGGGAAAAGTGCACCTTAAAGCAGCGGGAGTACTGGCGCGAGAGGAGGCCGTAGGATTGCGGGAGGTGAGCAGCGCAGGCGGGCGGGTTTGAAAGCTCTGCCCTTGCGGGAGGGGTCGCCCGACCTCAGTCACATCAGCACTTTTTCTTGTTTCTGTGCCAAAACCAGGCTGTGTGTTTGCTGCGCAGCGCGCCAGGAAAACGAGACCGAAAGAAACGCGTGAAATCTCACTTTGCATCTCCCCTGTCATTGTGGTTCGCAGCGTTTTCTCCTGGAAACGCCCCAGCCACCGTGCTCCAGTCGCTCGGTCCTCTGCTGGCAGCCCTCTTCCCCAGCATCCTCAAGCCGCTGAGGTGCAGGGTATCCAGCACCTGTATCTTCCCCTTTGAGAGGGACGCGGGACGTTGCAGAGCAGGCAGGACCAAGGACTAAGTCAGTCCCGAGTGTGCAAAGGGAAGCGACTCCCCCGCGGCATGTCTGGGCCCCCCAGCAGTGTCCGGGGCGGCTCTGGGGAAGCGGCAGAGCCTCGGGGTCCAGCTTTTTTCCCCCCGGGATGGCCAGCAGCCCTTGGCTCAGGCCAGGCTCTGCTGCGCTAGCCGGGGTGCGAACGCTGGACAGCATCGTGGTGGTTGTACAAACTGCTCCGTGTTGCTCGCGCAGAGCTGCCATGGGGCAGGGCATGGATAACCTCCCTTTTTCCCTGGAAAAAAACCACCCAACTCCCTCCAGGCTGCTGACACATGTTGTGGCAAGCGCCCGAAAACGTGGTGCGGAGGGCTGCCTCCCCCCTTCCCTCCCATCCCTTCCTCTCTGCCGCGGTTGCTTCGCATTACCCTGGCATTTCGTTCCGCAAACAAGAAAGCGGTGGGTTGGTCCGTCACGCAGAGCCTGCGGGAGCTCTGTTGCCTGGATCTCTGCGGAGCGGGCTATTTTTAGCTTTCCATCTCGCTGCTTGCGCTAGCATCCCAAATCCACCGCAGCCATTTGCCTGCGTACCCCGCGGTGCTGCCCAGCATGTCCTATTTACGGTCTCAACTTCACATTTAGCGTCAAGAGGATGAAATCAGAAGCTTGTAAATACATGTAATATATTTATTAATATTTAGGAAGCCTCCGTCAATCATGCAGCGGGAATTGACTTTCCCATGATGTTTTAAAAAGGAAATGAGTCTTATTTATATGTGTGTTGGCTTTTATCTTTATTACAGTTAACGCTTTCAGCCCCCTAATACAGTTTGCACTCCATAGGCATTTTAGAGTGAATTACTGCTGAGAAGAATGCAGGACTAGCACAGTGAGCTCCCTTCCCGGGAATTTTTAAAATATTTTAAATTTTTTTTAGCTTTATTAATACGCCCAAGGTCTGTTTAAATATATCATAGGAGATCCAAGGAGTTACAAATGCCACTGGCAGCATTGCCCATGTGATTTTGTATGGGAACTTGACTGTGGAGAATTCCAAACCGGCTCTGCTTCACGGTGGCGATGGAGGAAGCGAGCAGGTCTTTGCTGCAGCTCTCACTTGTCTGAAACCTGAAGCTTCAAATGTTCACGGTGACAATATTGCTCTGGCGGTTTGTTGGTTTTCCCCCTTCTCCGTTACTTCCTTTATACAGGGAGGAGTGTTACTTGGCGAAAATAAAATGCCTTTCCATTATAGCCTTTGTCTGTGTTAATTATTCATGTGGAAGCTGATTTAAAGGTCCCGTCTCCTTGTTTTTCTTCATGCTTTTATACTTTTGCAAGGTCAGGCAGACGCTTCTTTTGGCAAAGAATTGTTAACGAAAATGATTGAATAACAGCTGAACCCTGGCTGGGTTGCATGAAGGGATGGAAACATGTCAAAGTACTCTTAGAGTAGCAATAAAACTGCTTGTGTAACCCCTGTGCTGTGATTAGCGCCTAGTCGTCATTCCCAGCCAACTCCCTCCGTTACCAGCGTGTCGCTGCTTCCAGCACTGCCGGTCTGAGGTGCACGTACGGGCTTTGGGAAATCTCCATCCCTCAGCTCTGGGAGAGAAATGCTGGCAGTCTTTTGGAGAGGCTTTTGATTGATTTAGTTTTTAAACCAGAAGCGGCGAGACCATTGTTATCGCAGCTATTAGCGTTGTTCTCCCTTCTCTTTCAAGCTCCCTTTTTTCCCCAGGCAAGTTCAGCATCAGCTTCCAGGGTTAGTCGCTGGCTGCATGCCCTATAGGTTACAACTAATCTAGAAGCTCCAGCTTTAGACTCCTGCTGGCTGCCTTCCTTCCTGCTTTACCTCATCCAGCAGCTCCCTGCATCCTTTAGGAATGTCTTTCTTACGAGCTCGGTCTCATCCGTGAAACAGTGACAGCACACAGGCACGAGGGAAAGGTGCTGCGACTGTACGCTCTGGTGCTACAGCATATGGATTATGTTACTGTTACCATAAAATTTTATAGTATTTCCATGTTGATAACTTGGAGCTGCTCTGGTTTATTTCTTTTTCTTTTGTATGTATGTAGCCTAAGGCCAATCTGAGGATGTGTATGAATATTGATTCCAGTTATAAAGATCCGTTTTGTTGTTTCTGTCTGATTTTTACGACTGTGTTTCAGACTTTTTGGGTACCTGAAATTACCGTGCACCAAAACTTCCTGGGAGGAGACCAACCAGAGAGGGGCATTAGCTCAGCCTGACGTGATTACACAAAGGCACAGAACCCCATTCCTGACACGGAAGCATAAATTTAGGAGCGTTGTCCTCACGGCCACTCCATCAAGTCCAGCGCCACACTGGGCGAGCTGGTGCCAGCTACCCTGTACGAGGGGTGGGCGCTGAGCAGCACCCGCAGGCTCCGGCAGCCCCGGAGTGGCTCCCCAGGCCCTTCCCTGTGTTCTCGGCTTGATGTTGAAAAATCCCAGAGCTACTCTTGTTGCTCAGTTTACCAGGCACAAGCCGGGAGCCTTTCCGTGTCCCAGCCTGCAAAAACGGGGACTACGAAGTGGTTACAATTGCTTAAAGAATTCTGAGAGGCGAGTGCTCGGTGTCGGAGCCGGTAGGATCCCACACTGCAAGTTTCCAGCAGCTTTCGGCAGTGGGAAGCAATGAGCACCACTTCCAGGTGCACCAAATGCCAGATAATTGAAACTTTGCAACACTGTGAGGAGCGAAGATTTGCAAAATGAATCTTTTCTGTGGTAGTCCACACTCAAGGAATGTCATAGGAGCTAGATAATTATCCAGCAGGCACAGCAGATTTTATGTGGCAGTAGCTTTGCTTGTTCATTTGCACTAAAGTGCAATTCCGTAACTTTGGAGTTTCTGCTCTGCTCAGGCTGTTGTGCAGCGGCAGTGCCTGGCTGTCCCCAGTGGCAGAGACACAGGTAGCCTGGGCTCCCTGTCCCGAAATAACCACAGAAGCTGCTGCAGTCGGCAAACGTTGTCAAGGCAGTTTTTGTGGAACACTTCTAGAGGAAGCCATCTGGAATTTACCTTTCCATAGCTAATAAAGAAAATAGATTTTTAAGGAGATATAGTCTTTCAAGGTGCAGGACTACTTAGTGTGCAGTCACAGCTGGAAAAGAGCTGCTTGATTATTAACCCGTTTGATGAAAAAAACCCTGCAAGTGCACCAAGGTGAGCATCCAGGGTGAAAAAACCACATTTTTGGTGTGTCCCATGCAGTTGTAGTGCTCGCATTAAGCCACGGGTCCCCCCCTGCGTTTCCCTAACCAGAGTCGCGTCAGTGCTCTGCCGTGGGAGGCAGCAACGCCTTGGTTTTTGCAGGACCGGCTGTAGGTCCAACAGCCCCACGTAGGGTTGCTACCTTGGCTTTCAGGGGGTGTGAAATCTCCAATTAAAGAACCTGGGCATGGGCTGACGCAAATTTGCAGGAGGTTGGGCTCCAAGATTTGGTGGAAATAAGCACCAGTTAAGTTGCCACGTGTACATATAGGGAGAGGCCGCACTCTGATGGCCCAGCTTACAGGACAGGGAGAGGCCAAGGCCAACTTTGGCGCAGACATTTCAGGTGGACACGGTTCTATTGAAGGGGCTGGTGGTTATGTTACCTGTGAATTAGAAAGCAAAATGAAGATACAATAAGGAGTGTATTTGAGCTGTAGCTCGCCCGCCCCGACCCCTTCCTTTAAGGAACAAAGAAGATCCCAAACAGGAGATGCACTTTTTGGACATCAGCAGGCCCAAAGCACAAGCCCTTCCCCTTCAAACTTCTCCTGCTTCTGTGCTGTCACTGCGCATGTACCGTCTGTGCGGCTTCAGGTACACCCGGGGCATCAGCTCGAACAGAGAAAGGCAATAGAATTGTCTTCTGCTTGTTTTCATGTTACGTGGTACTGAAATGCAATTTCTTGTTTATGCGTTACTAATAAAAAGTTCTTTAAAATGGTAGTGTGTTGCTCTCGCTTTCTTGAGCTAACTGTAAAGATGGCGAGCCTCACTTCTTCCACAGCACAGCTGGCAAGGGCATGTTCTGTCTTGTTTGGTCCTGTCTCGTTTGGTCCCAGAGCCTCAGCTGCTGCAGATTTTAACTAGGTTAAAAACAAAATTACACAAGAGTAAGACAGGGAAGTCTTGTACCAGTGGGGCCCCAAATTAGGTGCCCTTACTGACGATTTTACTTGCAGGTGTGTTCCAATAAAATGAGCATGATACCTCAGTCACCTCAGCTGTGGAAGAATTAAGAGGCCGGGAGCTGTGCTTCATGAAAGAAACACCTTTTCATTGAATAAATTCATAGCGAAAGCATGACCTGCCTCCTGGAGCTGCCACTGAAGGCTCGCACATAACCTGCAGGATTTTGCCCGGTGGCAGGTAGTGTTGGTGGGGTAAGAAGATAGTTTATTGGATTATTTACAAGGTCTTATTTACAAGCCAAGGCTAATCATTTTATAGGACTCTTTCCTGTTCTACTGCAAAATGAAGTGCACACATGGCGTTAACCAGTTCAGGTGCGAGGACCCCTGCAAAGCTTTTGACCAGCAGGAGCCCGGTACTGGGTCCCGCTGCTTACCCAGCACAAAGTAACACCAGTTTTGCTGCAGCCTTCTCTGAAAACCAGCAGCCCACTTTATATTACAGCAGTTACACCCAGAAGTGCTTTGTTAAACCCAGGACGTCATTTATTTACGATAGCACCATAGTGTACATAGACACTTGACAGAGTCCTGCCCTTCACAGCTTACAATCTAGGAAGATGCAAGAATAGGGAAGGTGTTACCCACTGCTCCACCTGAAGACTTTAAATGAAAAGTGTCACATGGAGGAATGTCACTGGTCATCTTACTCAGAGCTACTTTATACATTGTCACATACATCAATGCCTGATACGTGCTACACATCAATTCCTCATACATGCCACGTGCTGCAGTTCAGTGCCTTTACTTGCATTAAGCAAGTCTTTCAAGAACACTGCAACTTATACTAGGATTGCCCCTTTTCCCAACAAATATACCCCTTTCCCCATCACACCTGCTGACCCGATGGGGGAAAAGAAGTAAGAAGTAGAGGGGAGCAGGGAGGACTCACGGTGGTGCAAGGACAAGTCAGGGGGAAAAAAAAAAAAAAAGAAACCTGATTACACACGAGATCATTTGATCGCACTGTTTTGAGTTAATGCCTTGTGTTGCTAACATGAACTTGTCTGCGTTGGCATGAAAAACAGACATCAACCAGAAACCAGAGTTTACCTCAAGGCCCATATCTTCAACATCTTAAAAGCCCCTCATGGGCAAGAGCTAACGTGCTCTGGGAAGCACCGTTGCTGTCTTCCCTCACCGTTTCCCTCGCAGTCAGGAACCAGCTAACCCCGGCTTCATCCGTCCGCAGCAAGCGTGTGCGACGGGGTGAGCAGCCACACTTCTAACCAGCCCGGAGACCCGACACGCTGGCACTAAGCCCCGCAAGCAGCCAAGCACTTGCCCTCACATGCAACTTTGTCTTCGACAGACACCTCAGTCAATGCACACAACCTAAAACTGACTTCAGAAGTAATTCTTAGCCATTTCCAGTAAAGAAAGATTGGGAAATTCCAAGGCAGTTCCAAAGGTAGGGGGTTTTTGTCCCAAGGGTCAACTCAGACTGTAACAGTGACAGAACGGGGGTGGGAAATGGAGTGCTTCAAGAACAGTGTTATACACAGCAGGGCTGAACATCCAGCTGCAGATCCCACCAGTGCTGATCATCTAAAGTGCTGATCCATGGCTAGTGGAGCAGCAGACAGACTGGAAAACCAAACACCGAGCCATAGCATTCCCAAGCAGCATGAAATGTGGAGAGGAAGCAGCCCCAAACCAGTAGGAAACGAAACAGAAAGGAGATGCTGCAACACAAGCAGGCAAGGATTTGTTTCTGGAAGAAGGAACCAAAGTGCAAAGAAAGTAATCCAGAAAACTGATGCATTCCTGGTACTGACCCTAAGGCGTGGCAGAGGAATCCAGCCCTAGACAGAATATAGGAGCCTGTGGTGACTTTTGTGGGACACCATCTAGTGCTGGAGGGTGCTATACACAAGTCAGTTTGCTTTAAGAACACTAAGCAACTATTTCAAATCTGATACAAGACGCAGCTTTAGACAATTCTTCCAAACCAAAGCAACACATGAACCTCTCCTAAGACTCTTCTACCTCTCCAACAGTTACGTTCTCATCGTCTCCAGTGGGTGTGCATGGAAATGCTGAAGTACAGGTTTCCACATGCACACACACTTACTCATCTATTTCCTTCTGTTTGTCGAGCTCTGCCCTACCTGCACTCCCCTTCCTAGCAGAATGCCACCAGGAGCCAGAACATCTGCTGCATTTGTTACCCAGTAAGTGGCATTACTCCGCTGAGAAGCACAACTGACCTGCTCCAAAGCTATCCAGTGTATCTTCCGGAAAAGAGCTGCTACCAGACTTTAAGTTTCTGTTCCAAAATAAGAAAGGCTTTAGGTCCATATAAAAAGAGCAATGTAAATATTAGCTACATTTAATTGCTTTCAACTAAAATACATATATTTAAATTAAGTTTATTCATTAGGATCATGTAATTTAGTGAGACTATAGTTACACCCAAATTAATGTTCACTTTCAAACTAACCAGAACACGAATGCTGAAATTTCCCTTAAGCTACAGACACTTTAAAATTACCAGGTCAAAAACAGTGATCAACGAGTTACTCTTCTAGTTTTTTTAGAAGTTACTCATGCTTTTTAACAGCTTCCTAAACACAAGCTTGTCACTTGAACGTGTAAATATCCTTGCAACACTTATTTCACTTTATGTGCACACCAAAAAAGAAGTTTAAGTGCCCTAACCGAGGGCTGTCTAAAAAATATATACTACACCTGGACCAAATATAAAAATGTTGTGAAAGTCAGACAAGGCTAGCACTGTCACCAATATACATTTATGCATGTTTTATAGGAAGCAATTTCTGCAATTACTGGAGTATTTTTCTAGATAATAAGAAGCATTTAAAATTATCCTAAAACCATTTTGTACCAACATGGAAAAAGCATTGGAAAAAAATTCATTTACATGGGTAGTCAGTAGTTAGTAGAAAGCACTCAAAAAGGAGAGTCCGTTTGTTTTTCTTGTACTCCTGGTTTCTCCGTGGAGGGGCATGAAAAGTACACGTTCATGAAGCCTTACCCTTTGGATTTCAAATTTCCTGCTTGTTTCTCATTTAATCTCTTCCGGTTATTGCATCAGCCTCTCCCTCGGTTAAGACATGATGTGAAGAGCAAGGACCAGTGGAACAGCACAGTCTATTCATTCAAGCAGCCTGCCAGTACCTTTCTTCAAGATAAATAAGAGAAGTTTTTTCCAGCACCTTCCAGGAATTACTACTCCTCTCCTCATAGGGAGGGGAGGAACTAGGGCAAGTTAATAAATACAAAAATAAATTATACCCTTCTCCCCACCAAAAAACTGTTTTAGGCTATTAACATCAATAGAAACTTTATCTTTGTTTGGATACAAACATCTAAGAGGTAAAGTATCTGTGTGTCTTCTTCAGGCAGCACATTTAAACAACACAGGAAAGATAGTACCAAACAAGTTTCAGCTTTTCGGGATGATCCTCTAGATAGATATCTAATTCTACAGTATCATGTTTGGACTCATGTAGCTCCCTTTATATGGTTATAAAACACTATCAGATTACAAAACAGACAAAATTCAGTGCTCTGGTACCTATCAGCCCTTCACAGAACAAATGTTCACATGGAAAATCCTTAATACCACACATGCATTCTTTTCAAGTTTGAGTACGAAAAACCGAGATGGTGTAAATATACTCTTTGTTATAAAAGGCACATTTAGGCAGTTTTAAATGTGCTAAATGTTTTGTTTCCAGTGTTAAAAATAAATTGGTTAAATGAAAAGAGGATCTGCAGGAGGTCAATTTAATCTTCAGTAGAGCTGCTGTGGAGATGACAGATGAGGTTACTCTTCTGCTGATCCAGTATTCTTATAAATAATGAAACCTATGCAGATCAGCCTTGGATGGGAGATCTACAAAGCAGTCTGCAGACTTGAACTTCTGTTGGTTACGTGGTATTTTTGGTTTTATTTTTCTGTTGACGCTGCTGCCATGGCTGGTTTCATGCCCTCGCGCGTTGACTTCAGCTCCTCCAATTCTGCATTTAGTTTGCTGATCACCCACTCCAGGGCATCCCGACCCTGCCAGGAAAATACTGGAATTTAGGATCAGAATAGAGACAACACCACTGCTCATGGTTCTATAGTTTTTCCTCTGTCAGACATGAGGCTTGTTTTAAAATTAATTCCACGTCCTGCATAGTTTGATACCAGATTATATTGATAATTTCTGAGCATCTTCTTACGGAAACTTCACTGCAAAGGCATTTGCAAAGGCATAAGCAAGAAGTAAATGCAATACTGGTGTGAGCTCCCAGTAGTGCACCTGGACAAAAAGCCTAATTCAGCAGTTTTTCCCTTATGTATGAGTATTGGTTTTTTTACTGTTTGCTGCTCCCACTGCCCAAAGAATATCAGCAAATTTACGGCAAAGTCTAGATACTGTTCTCACATTCATTAGCCAAGTTACATGGACGGTTTTTGAGAAGATCCAGGACAAAGAAAGGTAGTCTTCCAAGTGCACTTTGAAGTAGCAACTAATTCATTTGGTATCTGGCAAGAGTTCAGAAATGGACGCGCATTGAATTCTATATTCATGCACAGCAACTTTTCAGCATATAAAACAGACTGAAAGACAGTTGCACATTTTATATTATGGTACAGTCTTTCTCTGTTCAGTTCTCAGAATGGCAGTGCCTCAAAGATAGGCTTTGACAGCCAATGCTTTAGTAAGAGCTGAGGAATCCAGCAAAATAAGCGTGTCAAAAGCCTTTTGCCTTAAGAAGACCCTGCAGCCGGTGCCCCCCAATGACCACAGGATGAGCAGCCAGCCACACAATGAAACCAAGAAAATAAAGAGAAGCACTTTAACTAAACAAAAGTGCAAGATTTTAGAGTTCCACAACTTCAGAATGTCAGCTTTTGCCAAAACAAGCAGATGGCATCAAACACCTGGCCTTTTTTCACTTAAAGAGAAGCCAAGAGACATTCATCTCTATTACCCAACTAAGAATAAGTTCAAACATGGAGAGCAGTAACTGGGAGCCACATGGCTCTGGACAAGTCTAGCGAAGTTCTGGAGATAAAGGGTCTGAGCCCAAGAAGTCCTAAGTCTTCAGGAGAGCCAGTGTCGGGGTTCAAGCCCTCCGCAGAGACTGAGAGAAAGGGGGAGAACAGCCCTCCACACACACAGACAGTTGGTCTGAACTATGATGTACTATTTTTGTTGCATGCATTATAGGTGATAAAGCGAACAAAAACCTTGCAAAGTGTCCAGAACCTGCAGTTGTCCATCATAAACCACTAAGCATGAACAAGGATCTACATAAACAGCTTTGAAAACCTCAAAAAAAAAAAAAAAAAGTGAAAACAAGCACCCCCACATACTCTTGAGGAATTTTTTTGGAGGCTAGAAACATTACTCTGGAATAATATGAAAAGCCCAGTTTCAGGATACAAAGTGTAACCTATTGAAAGAATAAAGTTTTATTATGAATAAGAGCATGTTTATTTCAAGACCCTCACTAAGTTCAGTGAAGGGCTGATTCCCTTTCTTCTGAAGTCTTTCATATTACAGGGTCTTACTGAATAAACAGTAATTGCTATGTCTGTGCTGGCAGGCAGTCCTTAAACTGAGAAAGTCATCCACGTATCACAACAACGTGTTCAACTCTTGGCCAGAGTTCAGAAGGGGGGATTCGGCCCTATCCAGAATTACCTCAAGAACTAGTCTCTTTAAGTTAACTTAGTTCAAGATGTGCCTTTAAAAACTACCAACAATAATCAAGAAAACACAATTTAAATTGTCCAGTTTAAATACTGGTTGCTGAAAAAAGTCCTTCAAAGAGTACGATTTAACTTCTGAATTCCTTCCATTTGAGCACCAGATTGACTATGCTTCAGCAGGCGGTAACGTCCACCGTCTCTACATCCTGCGTAAGACCTGGGAACACCGGCAAAGCACGGATAAAAGCACCCAGACAGGAGTAGGCTACTGCATAGAAACAAGTTGTAACTAACCATGAATTAGCCGAGTGGAGTGCTCCGCAAGGAACAAAGTGGGGGGAGAGAGGGGGAATCATCTTTCAGTAAGCACGCACTTGGATATTTAAAAGTCAGGTTAAAATGTCCTCTCTTAGGTGACACAGGGAGAGAGAACTGAGTAACACAGCAACAGCTTAGATGTTGCATTTATCTAATTGCACAAAGAAGACTTATCAGAAAGTCAAACACCTTTGACATGCTCAGTAGAAAAATACTGAGATTCTTTACAGGCCCTGACTATGAAACAACTAGGTCGTGGTGTTTTAGTTGATATATTTGTTGACAAGATAAAATAATAAAGAATAAAAATAAAAATAAAAATCCATGACATTCCACTGGAGCACCAAGATACTTCTTTCAGCTTTGGAGACTACATAGGTCTGCATGTTTCCTTAGACCTGCATATGCTATATGCTGTATTTTGCAGCGAAGAATAAACTCGTGATATTGGCAAGGAAGATTTCAGGAATATTCTGCACAAGAAATTAAACTACAAATCTTAACAAGATGCAAAGCCTCCAAGTACTGTAGAACTACCCACTTAACAAAAAAAAAAATCTGACAGAGGATTGATCTATAAAGTTTCATACTGCACAACAAATTCTGTAGTAAGTCATTAAGCAAGCACATTCATAACTCAGCATGCATATTATATTAGTCTTTATTGTGTATGTTAGCAGTATGATGTGTTTGGCAGACCAAACGCTGCAGATGAAGATTTGTTGGTAGAGCTTAAGTGACTGATAAATGCTGAGCCTTTGTAGATGATGTTTTCCAGAAAAACAGCCATAAAAGCTTAGTGGAATGAGAACGTAAAAGCAAACAGTCATGGCATACACCCATCTCAAAGTAAGCAGTGTAAAAAACCTCTACATTCTTAAGTAGGAGAAGCAGCATAACGGATTTTTTCTTTTTTTAAGGAATCTTATTAGTTGAAGCGTAAGCCAATACAGGAATGACACAGACGGGCTACACTGACTAGAGGAAGGAAAACAGTCTGCACAGAGGTATCACAGAGGCAAGTACACTCAGTTCTTTCAACCTTGAAGTCAGATTTTTTTCATAGTCACATGGCTTAAAGGACATGTCACTACCGAAATGAATAAAACTATGAGACCAATGAAAACCACAAACAGTCTGGCGTTCTGACAGCTTCAAGCTTTGTACAGATTTCCACAGAAGTTCACAGAAGGGCAACAATATTCCTCAGGCGTAAGAAAAGCAAATACAATTTCACTATGCAGAAGATTGCCCCTGCTGGGCAATCTCTTTCAAGAAATCAATTTTGTATCCTAAGAGTACAATTCTGTTTCGTTTTTATAATGCCAATTCCAGTCATTAGCCAATTTATTAATGTCTTCGGGTACCAGTTTACATACCAAAATCACGGAAACCAGGACCAGATCAAACACTTGGAGGTACTCGTTCACATGCCTAGTTATCTGCAGTCATCATTCCACTTTCAAACCATAAGCAATAACGTGTGGCACGAGACATGGCTGCAACAAGCTGATTGTCCAGTGGCATAAGCACAGCTTAATTGAACCAGTCTAGATCTGACCTACTCTAACTCTCTACAACTACGGTCCAATGAACATGTTTGCCATTCCTGTATGCAACGTCTATAAAACATACATGCAGGTTAATTTATGAAATTCACATGACAACAATCCATGCACATATTTGCTAGAAAGCTGAAATGCTGTACCAAGAAGAAGAATGCTGGCATTACCACTAGTTAGTACAAACTGTAGATGTGGAGAACTGCTAGCTTAGGGCGCTTTCAGAATTTTGAATTATCCACTCAATAGCATCCCACCCCTGGAGTAACACAAAAACAGATTTACAACATATGGCAAATGATTTTTTTTCATCGTCATTAAAAATAGTAATGCATCATCTGCCACCTCTACCTCCGAGCAAAATCTCAATACTTACTTCCTGTTTCTTCAGAACAACAAAACATTTTTCAGTGACTTTCATTAAGTTTAAGAGGGGTGCTGAGAGCACAGAGGCACAGCAAAGCATGCAAGAAGAGCTAGTGATAGCAGAGTAGGTTAGCAAAAAAAGGGCTGGTAACAGCAAGTGCAAATTCATGCCAAGTTCAAAATCTCCAAAGAGACTCTTCAGTGAAACACACAGAACGAGAAAGTCTTTTTGATTTGCAAGAACCTTGTGAGCCAGTGTGTTCCTTGAAAATGGCAGAACAGAAGAACAATCTTTAAAAGAAATCGAGCTCTCACACAGGCAACACCTGAACGGGTACCAAGAAATATTTACACTCTTTCTCTGAGTTCAACAGAGACATGCAAACGTGACAGATGCCACCAGAGGAATTCAGCCAGCACTTTTAAGTGTGCCTAGTTGATCTGGCCATTCCACCAAGCTAGTGCTTTGCTACCTCCGAGTCAGCCTGAAGTTTGGTTGTGAGCCAGGGTTCGGACTTCTCTTTCAAGAATATATGCTCCCACACAGACTTCTACATGGAAACTGGATCAGAATGGAATTGTAATTTATCTGAAATATATTCCATTTATGGTTTTCAAACAAACACAGAGAGCGCTCAGCCAGTTAAAGTTACTCTTCAGTGTCTAGATCCGTCACTCCTTCCCATCCCCTGATTTTAACCTCTTTTCCTCTTACTTTTGGAGCAGCACACAGAAGGGAGGAAAAGGAGGCTTTCTCCTCTGATCTAGTTGGTCGATACCTCCTACCAAGTTGGCTTACGCTGCCTCGGTCAAGCAACGTCTCTCACGAGGACAAAGGGCTGGCCAAAGCACAGGCTCTCTGGCACAGCAGGAGTTACCCGGGCCAGATTCCCACTGTGCCGGACCTCGCCGGCAACGCAGAGCACAAACTCAAATTTCAGGTGCACTCATCCTGCTGCTGGGCACTGATGGCTGTGCTTATCTAGCAGCCCCATTTCTTTCCCACCTTCCCCGAAGAAGGATAGGGCAATGTGCCCAAAATAAGCACTCCCATAGATCTGCCCATGCCAAAGTAGAACTCTGTGGCTGCAAGCCAAGTAGAAAAAGCATGAGACAGAGGAGTTGGTGTAGCGTTACCTACAAAAGCCAGCATAGTTTCGCCTCTTCAAAGGATATACCTCTGCTTATAGTACCTTACTTTCAGCCAAAGGCAAGGAGACAGCTCAATAACGAAGAGGAACTGGAACAACCGACAAAGCAGCATAGGAAATGCACTAGCATTAACTGCTAAATCCAAATTACAGAGGCTGAAAAGGAAGTTATATTCACTACTAGCACTAACTCCTGGAAATGGGAGGTTAGTGTTTAAAAAGGTGCTTTGGAAAAAAAAAAAAACCAGAACAAACCGAACCCCAGTACCATGTGTATGCTATGTGTAACTGTAGCATACACATCGAAGTTTGTTTGTTCTGATGTGCAATTCTAGTTGAAAAAACAAAGACATAGTAGTGAAACCTTTCCATGCTTTGGGAAATTGTATTCTACTTGCTGAGGTCCTATAAAAAAAAAAAAATCAGTTGAAACTCTGTGCACAAAGTTTACAGAAATTAAATACAGTATTCAGCACACATGATTGACATTTACTATTTCAATAAAAATAAAGGCAGAGGTGGGCGGAAAGAGGGAGAAAACAGAATAAAGATGTACCTTTCTGGCATTAGAAGATATTGTGCTTGCCATTAAGCTTTCCAGGTAACTGCTCAAGCTAATGCCTTTAACAGTAATAATTGCTTCTTGAGTTAGCACGGTTCTGTAAGAGAATATAAATAAAAGTTAAGACCTAAACTGAATTGAAATAACATAATGTCTCCTATGCACAAAGAAGCACACAAATATCCTTACTTACTTTTCAGGGTTTTCAGGATGAGGCGTGTAAACCAGTCTCTCATCAACAGACACCAAGTTTGTAAGGGTAATCTTTAAAAGAAAAAAAGAGCTGAAATCCTCACTTCCCACCTTTTGTTTTTCTGTTATCAACAGTACTGCTCAATAGGAGAGCGCTCAATTTAATGTCAGAGACAAAGCAGTGTACACAGAATATAAAACCCAGAACACAGTCAATAAAAAGACCTGTAAAGGGTGATGCATCTTCTCCTGTCCTAGATCTAATTATATCAATCTAAGTTCCAATTCACAGTACAAAGCACAAAGAGCTTTCCATTTGTTTTCTCTGAATGCTGGGTCTTATCTGATTTATAGCACGCAATGCAGGCAGGCTCTACCACACTAAGACCACTGTAACACTATTTGGAGCGTACAGAAAACTAATATTCAGAAAAGACAATGCCTCTCATACAGAGACAAGGCTCTCTCCACTTTAAATCTGAGCGTTACAAGTTCCCAGGATACCAAAATACAGCATAATACTTCATTTATATTTTGTGAAAAAAAGACATTTTCAGTTAAAACTTTTGTTGTAAATGGCAGTGTCATGTAGAACAAGTTATTCATCTAAAAGCCAGACTACTTTACATCCATTCTGAGAAACAATCTTACATTAAACACAGAATCACAAATGTTTGATCCCCAAGTATTTAAGTTTCCTATTTGTGGGAAGGAGGGGGAAAAAAAGAGCTGACTAAGATGCCAACTAAGATGTGGAAATTGCCACCTCCTGATGAAAGATGCAAACACATTTCTAATCTAAATGTTAAAAGCAAAACATCTAATCTCCAGAACTAATTACCAGAATCTTCTTAAGCTACTACTCACATTAGTTGAGCAAAGCTCCATCTTTTTTTCCACTGGGTCTACCACAGAATGTTCCTCAATGTAAGTCAGAGTTCTGCTTGTTCCTAGAATCTGGAAGTGAAGAAATGGGGGGGGGGGGGGGGGGGGAAAAGAGAGAANGGGGGGGAGGAAAAGCTAAGTACTAAAATATTAAAAAAACCAAACTGAAAAACTAAATGTCAAGTTCTTAATGACCCCAAATAAATACAAAGTAATTCATGGATACCAGAACACTGTGATCAGCAGCAAGGCTACACCCTGGGAGGTTGTACCAGCCCCACAGACCAGACTGGAAGCCATGAATAGACATACACACACCGCAGGCATATCAAAGCCTACAATGTATTCTCACTACAAAGTATGCTAATTGCAGCTTATGTGATACTTTTGGATGATATTTCCTATAAATTAAGCTTATGCTTCGAATTCAGCTCCAATTCAAATGATGACATAAAAATGCATCACACCCTTACTAAACCATTGAGACTGCAAAAGCATACCGCTTTTACAATACTTGGCAATCCCCACTCTGTGCTGAGAAGACGGTGACTGTGCAACCTCCCCTGGTTATCGAGGCTTCTGTCGAGGACATCTACTCCGACCACACACGGATTCATTGGGTTGGGGTACTTTCTCATAGCAGCTTTGATCACTGTATCCCAGGGGTGTCTGTAAAAGGAAAAGGAGACGGTATTTGTAACTTGTGTATTTAATTGCAAGTATTCAGACAACATTAAATCAGGGCTTTAGCTTGCATAATATAGCACATGCTGGGAGCACTTCATAGCTCCCAAAAGTCCTTCCAGAATATAGTGGTGCTTGGAAAGGCAATAAGAAAGTATTGACACACAAACAGAAAACAAATACATTCCTTTCTTCGGAGTGAAGAAAGGAATTATTAACCCAACACTAACAGAAATGAGGGCAAGGGGCAACAGTCACAAATTGCTACAAGTGACATTCCAATTAGCAAAAAACCCACAACGACAGGATAGGTGTCCACAGAGATTGTTGAATCCTGATTCATTTCGGAACTCAACTGCAAAAGCAATCTGACCTAACAGTTACGTTAGCCCTGTTTTGGGAAGGAGGCTGGACTAGATGACCTCCAGAAGTCCACTCCAACACAAGTTCGTCTATAATTCTAAGCACACTAAATAAACTAAAGAAGAAATCATTAGCTTCCGATTCTTCCTACAGCAAAAAAGCAAAGTGAAATTTAATTTAACTAAAAGAAAATCAGGAAGTTCAAAATAAAGAAACAGATTTTCAGAAACCGTATCAGCTCACTGCCTTAAGTCTGCACCTGTGCTACTGCTTCCAGCAGCTTGGTAGCATGAATTACATTTATGGATGCTCTTCTCAACACAGAACTGTTTTTATGAAACATGTTTTGATAATCTCAAACTCCTGGCATCAGAGCAACTCCACTACTGGAGGACAGGCTGTCTCCACAGCTCTTGTTGTGGGACTCCATGTGTCTTCTTCTGAAATAGAGGAGGCTAAACAAATCATGGATTTGATCCAATACAGAAATTCTGTCCCTAAGAAATTATTTCGATGTTCAGAATAACTAATGGGTCTGGAATTAAAGGTTTATAACCTTTAAAGGTACCTTTAAAAATTCAACTCCTGATACCTAACTTCAGAAGACGTAGGTGTGCCAACTTGTACATAAGAGTTGCACTTAGAGCCCTAAATGGATTTGATTTTTACAAACACTACTTTTAGTCTTAAGATAGACTGGTACAGAATGGCATCAACTGTACGCCACCGCCAGAACAAACAGAAGCTTGGAAAAATAAGTTCTTTTTCCAACAAGAAGAGTAAGAAAAGGTCTTTCAGCTTTACTGGTGCAAGCAAGAAAAACATAGCCTTCAATTCCTACATCAGGAGAGCTGGAGAACCATTCCTTGTTATCTTCAGTGACTATATCCCATAACCAACACAAGATACACAAACTGAAAGGGTCAAATTTCTGTTAAGTGTCCTTGAGGGATTTTAAGAGTCAGAGATCTGATAAGGCACAACAATATTTTATTAACCCCTGAGCTGAACTATCTACACCCGCTTACATTACACTCTAAGCATCCCAATACAGATGTCGATGAGAAAATGCCAAATAAAAATCAAGTTTGTGTCTCCCAGGTGACAGATATGAATTTCAAGTTCCCAAGTTATGCCCTACACAAGCAGCCTTTACTAGCCTCTGCCTGTCATTTCATATTAGACACTACAGTTCACTTATACCAGGCTAACGTTAAAGTTGAGCACCTAATACCCATGTCAGCATAATGAATTCAGTCCTGTTAATGTAATTAAAGAAGTTTAAAACTGCATATCTGTGACACTTTGTAAATATTTTAAGAACTATCACCCCTGGGGCTCTTCAGGTTTTAAGACCTTTAAGAGACCTGTAGCAGGTGAGTTATAGGTGGCATTTTAAGAGCTGCACTGGGGCTGCCGTGTCCTCCACGTCAGCTCCCCGGTATAGCCTGAGCGAGCGTTACACGCCTCTTGTTACTTTGGCCTACTGTTCCCTCGTTACGCAAAACTGGAATTGGATGGCCAGAACAATGCTCAAAATACGTTTAATGCAGAAAAGGACTAACGGTAAGAAAACTTACCCAGCTGTCACTAAATGGCTGGCAGCTTGGCATTTCCTTGAGAGTGTGTGACAGCTAAGGTGAGAGACACAGGCACCCTGGCCATACCTCTCGGAATATATCATCAAACACGTCAGCAGCTTGGGCTTTTTTTTTTTTAATTTATTTTATATTGTGAAAATTATTTTTCCTTAAATACCCACATCTCTATCGAGCCGTTACGCTGCCGGGCCAGCCCTACCACTGCGCTGTCGGAACGCTGGCGGGAGGTGGGAGAAACCCCCTCACAGGGGGAAAAGCTCCAGGCGAGGAGGGATCGGGGGAAGCGCGGGGGAAGCGCTGACGCACCGCCGGGGGCCGCCCCCCTCCCACCCCCACCCCCTCACCGGGGAAT
>VZSF01001148.1:540070-579367 GCA_013398295.1 Chionis minor
GCCCCGCCAGCCGGCCCCGAGCACGGGGTGGGGAGAGGAAAGGGGGGTGGGGGGGTGGGTGTCGCGGTTGCCATGGTGACGGGCGCGGAGGCCCCGCCGCTGCCCGGGCCCCCGGTGCGGGGAGAGGCGTCCCGCTGCCCCCCGGGGCCGAGGGCTCCTCGCGGCCTTCCCCGGCTCGGCTTCACCCCCTCGGGCGGAGGCCGCCCCCCGTCCTCTCGGTACCTGCCCTTCCGGGCGGCGGCGAGCGAGGGCCGGTGGGTAGGCCGCGGCGCGGCACCTCCCGGCTCGGTAGCGGCGGCGCCCGCCGGCGCTGCCGGCTTCTTCGGCTGCCGGAGCGGCCGCAGGAGGGCCTTTCCCGGAGGAGGCGGCACCTGAGAGCTGCTGCCGGCGCCGCACCCCGCCGGTGCCGCCGGGTTCCCGGCGGGTTTTCAAGTTGATGGGTTCCGCCGAACTTCGAAGTGGCCCCGTTGGTTTTTGAGGGAGGCGACTCGCGGGGAGGTGGGTTGGTGGCCGCCCGCACGTCGCCTCTGTGCTGGGGGCTGAGGGGTTGGTCTGGGGGCTTGGGTGCTCGGTGGGCCTGACGGTGGCCTGCGGGAAGGAGAAGGCGAGCAGCCGCTGATTTTGCGTTCTGGGATCGCACGGTGCAATAGTGGTGTGGCTTTGAACCTGCTATTGACCGATAGATCCTGGTGGCTGGGCATTCGTTCGTAGTGAAGTGATTTAGACTGTTGGCTGTTATGTGTCCAAACCATTTTACTAAGAATGAACACCCAGCCACCCTTGTTGTCAACCCCGACGTATGGCAGCAATGACAGGCCCATGCTCCTGCTTGGGAAAAGGGACATGCTTAATTCCTGCACCTTTCAATGGCATCTTGGGCAGGTGACTTCATTTTTCTGTAGCATAGTGTGGAGAACAGTTACACCTTTGTAGGTATGAAGGTTATCACTAGGATAGTGGTAATTGTGAGGTGAATACACATGAGGATGTTAGGAACTTAGTCCCAAGTATAAATATGTGTTTTGTTTTTCACGTTGAATTTGTATTTTTGTTTGGGCAGAGCTGAACATTGTTGATGAAGTCAAGTCCGCAGTACTGCTCATCTGTCAGGAAGCTAATTTTTGTTTCTGTCAATAAAAGTTAATGAGTTCTTATTTGGAATGGAACATAGGAACTACGAAGGGAACTTTGTATTCACCCTGGCATCTGGGTGTGTGTGTATAGGTAGCAAAACAAGGAACATTGTTTTCATAAAAGCCATTACTTTTTTTTGATCTTTCTTTTAAAAATAAAAAAGTGGGAGTAACTTGCATTGAGTTAGATTTCTTTACCAGCTTTCTGTCCCCACCCCCTCACCCCCCTTAGGCTTTTATGTAATGTTTTGGTGACTGTTAGATAATCAAGACTTTTGGCTTCATTTTATTTTGTTTGATTTGCAGCTTGTTTATGGATAAAGCTGTAAACTTGTAACTTTATAGAATGAATGGATTCTTGGTCTTTTGCTTATATAGCTAAGCAAGTGGATTTTCTGTTCTTGCTTTGTGTAGCCTCAGTTTTTAAAAAAAGTGGATTGCAGTTACCAAGTTTTTGTGAAGTCAGAAGTTCTGCTTATTTAGAGTTAACCTATTTTATTTAACATTGGCCTCACAGAGAAGGCACTTAGTTGGTTTTACAAATCTTGGCTTTATCTTATACTCTGGAGAAGTAACGCTTTCTGGGTCATTTTAACTGTAAAACTGGCCTTTGTGTACTTGTTTATCTTGAACTTCTATTTAAAAAAAAAAAAAAGTCTTGATTTTTATTAAGGTATCACAGGGTTTTCTTGAAAAAAAAATATATTTTCATATATATATATATTTTTGCTTATATACTGTGATAGTTTTTTCACTTCTGACTGAGAGAAGCTGGGCAGAATTTCCTGGTAGACAGCCCAAAAGAGCATCCAGTCAAATGTGCTTTGTTTGCTTTCCCTCTGCTTAGGCAGTGGGTGTGTTTATATCAGCTAAGCTTGCTGTGGCATTCCCTTTGCTAGCCAACCCAGGGATGGGTCCTGTATCAGTTATGATCAGTTTTCATGCTGATGATTTACAGAGTTAAAAAGAGAAAAGGAAAAAATGAAAAAAACCCAAAAAACCCCAAATCCAGGCAGTTGTTACCAGTGTAGTGTGGTTCTAACAACTTTTGCATTTATGCTGTAGTGAAACGAAACTGCATGTTTCAGTAGATTGGCTCACCTAGATGCGTCAGTAACATGAAAGCACTCCTCCCATGCTCAGTTATCGAATGTGCTATGAAGTCAGTTGTTCCCTTTTTTTCACAAAAAAACCCTTTAAAACGCTTAGTGCTCTCTGCATATTAACTTAACAGGTGGCTGTGCATTTATTCATAGAATTTAGGATCTGTAGAGACAATCCAGTTCCATTATTCAGGCATGCCCCAAACCTCTATCTGCTTACCTTTCATTCTCCTTTGCTCTCTCCTTCTCCACCTCCCGATTAAACTGTAACTTAATTCAGTGCTTAATAAACCCATGCTGGTCTAGCTGAGCCATCCAGTTAGATTTGGCATACTCAATTTTTTTCTTCTAAACGTGAGCAGTTGCTTTAGTTTAGTTGGAGTAACGGCTTCTGAATATTCCTTTCTCTTTACAAATACAAAATAAACCGAGCTTGCGGAATAAATAACTCCCAGATTTTTTGGTGTTGTAGGAGACCGTGATGCAGAAGAGAAGCCAGTATTACTGGACATGTCTTTGAGTTTCTTGTGTTGCTGCAATGTTCACTACCTGTTTGTATTTGAACTACAGATAAGTTGGTCTGTGGCAAGCTCTTTTTATTTTATTGCCCACAGAGATGCATCTCACTTGTCCTAAAGCTTCTTTTAGAGGTACAGATGCAATTGCTTGTGTTGGAGGTCATAGTGTATTGGACGTAGTAGCTATTACCTAGATTAGGTGCTCTCCAGACTGTCTGCACTGCGCTTGCTTTTTGTGATCAGTATAGTATCCTCTTGAATTTTCAGTATTAGGCTTTATTCAAAGGTATGCAGTGCCATAAAATAATGGCTGGATCGAGCAGCCCAAGAATTCTTAGCTCAGTCTACAGCAAAAGCAACAAGGACGTTTTGGTATTCCTCTTGGGCCCAGCAGGTGGAACTAGATGGCTGCTCAGAATATGTCTAATGTATTTCATCATTTAATAGGGGGTGGAGGGGGAAGCTCCCAGACAGGAGGCTTCAGAAGAGTTATAATTCAAGTAATGATACATCAGCATCTGTAGGGTAGTCTTAACATGTAATATTCTACATGTAGTATCCTACAAGTTTGTTTAATATGCAAAAATAGGGGTTTGTCTACAACCATTGACTATTACAAAATGGCTCTGGAGATGCTAACATTGGGCTTTCTACTTCACAGACATCCTAGCGGTGTTAGTCCTAGATGGATGTTTGCTGTCTTGTATGGATACCTCGAGTCGTGCTTTCAGGACCTGTTGTTTGCTGCTTTTTGGTTGTGGGCTTTTTTTTACTATTTTTCTGGCTCTTAAGGTAAACAGCTTCTATTCAAAAAGAACAGAAGGAGACTGAGCATCTCTGTGGGGCAGAAAGAAAGTCAGCCTGTAGGGAAGTCTTGATATGAATAATTTTTTTTCTTAGAAGCACTGAGAAAACTTAGGAAGGCGTTAAGTTGGGATTTTATCTAAAATATGTCCTTCCTGAAGAAAGGGGGGTTGATTTTCATGTAATTAAATTGCAGTTCAATCTGTTTTTAAGTATTGTTACAATACAAAAAGTTTTCTTAAGAATTAGTCATTTTAAATATTGTATTTCTTTCATTGCACTTAAATGACAAATAACAGAAAATAATTAGTCTTAGATCAAGGTGTGATAGACATGAGTTTGTTGTGTTTTTATAACTGGGTCTTTACCTACATAAGGGTTTAGGTCTGCTTTTTGAACTGGTGTTCCTCCTCTGTATTGGTCTCTTAGCTGGATGTCAGCATTGTCTGCCATACCCCTTTCTTTTGGATTCAAGCAGATCTTTAATATTCAGAAGTTACGGCTTCTTAACTATTTGGGAAAAGTTGCAGTTCTTTAACAAAGCACAGTTCAGTGCTGTGTGGGTCATGCCTGTACAATCCCAGTTAGTGTTGCACTTGAGTGTCATTTATCTGGTGTTACGAAATGTTTCCCATAGGATCAGTGTGTAGGTATTTCATGTTTGTAGCTTGTAGTGTTTCCTACTTGATTTTTCTCTTTTAATAAAGACTATTATATTGGTATGTAAGATGAAACTCTGCTCTTAACAAATAGAATAAAAGTTTCCTTGCTGTAAAAATTACCTATTCCATTGACTTTTCCTTTTCCATTGTTGTCTTACGCTTTGGTCCACAGCAGTTGTTACGAAGTCTGTTGTAAAGTTCTGGTTGTAAAGTAGTATCTGACTTGTCGCAGTTCAGGACTACTGGGGATCTTGGAGATTTTTTGGTGGCACCTTCTTGTTGCTTTATATTTATTTTTCATCTTTCAGCTCCATGAAAACGTTACCACTGGAGTTACTACCGACAGAAGTACTGTCTTGGCAAGTGTCATTGCTGCTTGCAGAAGGCTTTTCTCTCAGCCACCCAAAGGTGATTATAATTTTGATCAGTGAATTGAAGCAGACTGCATTCCTTGCTGAGGACTGCACTTGTGTGCCACTGGGTTTATTGTCTGTGGGGAAGTAAGTTCTTGTACTAACCAGCCATTAATCTGGAGATGGAACATTGATTTATGGGCTTTTTAGGAGCTATTCAAGAACAACTGCGATTTGTTCAACGTCACGCTATGCAATGCAATTTTCTGTTGAACTAAGCTTTTCTGTTTCTGGTTTAAAGGATAACTTTACTTTAGGTTATTAAATACAGTTGATGTTTTCCTGTCAACAGTAGTAGAGTTATTTATGGGAACCTGCTAGAACTCTAAAACAAAAAGACAAGAACAAAACCATTTTTGCAGTCTGTGTGTTCCTAGCTTCTTTGCTGTTGTATACATTCAGCTTGTGAGTACTGAAGAGTAATGACAGAATTGTAAACAAAAAAGCAATTATGAGCTCTTTAATTCTTTCTTAATAGGATTTGAAAAATATTTTCCCAATGGGAAGAAAGCTAATGGAACTAAAGGTACAGCTGGAGAAGCAAAAGGTACAAAAAGCTACTTGATTTCGGTTCTTTTTGTGGAATGTGTATTTGTTAGATTTTAGCATAACGTTGTGGGTTTGGGGTTTTTTGTTTATTTTTCAGGGAAGAGGTTTCTATACCCAGTTAGTTTAAAAGTGCAAATTGATATATTTTTATTAAATGTTATTTTCCTTTCATATCATGTATAACTGTTGGAATGACATTTATTTTCTCTTAGGCTTCTGTGGGAATGCTGTTCTTAAATTCTTGTGTTACTGTTTCCTATTAGTCGACATAGTCACGCATTCGGAGAGTCTCTATGTGTATAGTTCTAAGCTTTTCCTAGAGCAAGCTAAAATACCCATTTTGCTGTAAGGAATAACCAGAACCGTCATTCTGGGTGGGGATGTAGAACCAGCTCTTTAGACAGGACCAACCACGTAGCCTGCTGCGCAAAAGAGGGGAGTGAGCCATGGCAGTGCTAGAAGGAGCCCTGTCTTTACAAGGAGAGGGGATGGATCTGGAAATTATTAGCAGTAACAGCCACGCTGTTGTGTCAGAAATCTATATAACGCATCTTCCAAGGAGAAGGAGATGCATCACCCCTGTGAGTGTCTTATGAGAGCAGTAGTAAGAGCAGCAGCTCTTGGTAAATGGTAAAATCTAGTGTTGTGCCTAAATGCCCAAACTACCAAGCTCTTGAAAGAGCATGTGTTAGTGTTGTGCTCTGTCTCGCCCTCTCGAGTATGCTGACATATGATACTATGCTATGCCACCCAGGCATCTTGTGAGTTGGGTGAGTAGAAGAATGATTAAGGTGAACTCCTCAGCTGCAGTTGGCTGTTACTGTGCTGTGCTTGTCTCTGGAATATTAAAAAGGATGCCAGCCTGTGATATTGATAAACCCTGAGCTTTAAGAGGACCACAGTATGACAGGAGGGGGGTGAATTACTGGAGAAGAAGTTAATTGGAACTTGTGGTGTGTGTTTTTATTTAAAGGAAAACAAACAAAACAAAACAGAACCACAAAACCCCACATACACAAAAAACCCGCAACCAAAAATCCAACCCATACGTACACACCCCACCCCCCTGCAAAAGCAGTAAAAAGCCTCACTAATCCTCCTCTCCCAACCCCCAACAGAACACTTAGAATAATCTTGCACATCTTGGATTAGTGCAGTAGAAATAAGTTCCATGCAGTCTCCATAACAGGCTTCTTTTTATATTTGGGACATTCTTCAGTTCTTGGTACGCAACTGTCATCAGTTGTACAATTAACAGACCTATCTTCTGATCACAACTATACAAGATGAAGGTGTCTCTGCCAGTTAATGGACTATGTATCTGTTTTTCTATGGAAAATGGCAGTTTCTCACATGTTCTAATTATTGTAATATTGCAAACCAGTTCATTTTTCAGAGCAACTCTTCAATTTTAAAGATATTTAAAACTAGTGTAAGATTGATATAAGACATAAAGATGTATTTTGAAATTTTTTTTGTGTTTTATTTTTGTTAGAAGCAAAGCAAGCTAGTGCCCGGCAGCCTAGTGGGACTAGTAGCGGAGGAGGTGGCAGCGGTGGAAAAAAAGGTGGCAAGAAAGAAGAAACTAACTGGTGGACCAGATTACAGAAGGTCTTGACTTTAAAATATCTGTCTTTGTGGTACTAACTGTCTTGTCCCCATGAAATAACCTTGTGTGGTTTTTGCTTTTTAGGGCCATGTTCTGGCTGCCTAAATCTTCCTTAAGTGTCCTGTGCCTAGTATTTCACAGTAACTGGCTCTAGGTGGCTCCCCACTCAATGCCTTTCATAAATAACAGTTTTGTATGTACCTTCAGAGGCATCTAACTCTGGTTCTTACAGTGGAGCCTCAGGACTTTAAAGGCTTTGTATTTTGTTTTGGAATATCAGTTTGTAAAACTTGCTGACCCTACAATGCTAGTTAACTGTTAGCCATTCTGACCTTAATGGAATGTTTATGTAAGTTTCTTTTCAAAATTAGTATTTATTGTCATTAGCTGTAGCACAAAGATGATAGCATCTGGCATAAATGTAAACATAAAGAATATATTTCTAATTTCATTCAGTGGGCACAACTTTTTCCTCATTCCTGTGTTTTTCCTGTTAGTTTTTTTTAATCCTTTATTTTTGCAGGTTTGGCACATAGTCCTGGAGGGCAGGGAAAATTGTTTTAGAATGGCGAGAAAAGGTCACATAACAAATGGCAAAACTTTTTCTTTTTTTTTATAAAAGTAGTTCATAGATGAAAACATAGTTCAATTACTATTTGTAAAACACAAGATTTTCTACTAATATTGTAATTCTTCAGTTGTATCTGAAGTTAACTGAAGTGTGTTCATACAACAAAATACAGCTTTTTTTCATATGTTCTGTGGTAACCTTGAGGGCAGGGAATAGAGCCAGAAATAGATACTAGAGCCTGTTTGCTGTCTTCTTACTGTATTGCAGACTCTGAAACCATTTTTTTTTTTCTCCATTTACTAGGGTGACATTCCATGGGATGTCAGGGAGTTTCGGATGTACGTAGTGGGAAGTTCTTTTTTCTGGACGATGGTCGTATACTACTTCTTCTTCAGGGTCCCTGGGAGAGAAATCACCTGGAAAGACTTTGTCAATAACTACCTTTCTAAAGGAGTGGTGAGTGGTATCAAAATGAAAAATCAGTGTGCCGAAGATGCTTATTTCTACTTCCCCACTTGTGCTTGTATTCATGTATCTATGGAGTGAGAACTGGCTCAAGAGTAACTTTTGAGAGAGAAGGGGATTAGCTTTCATCTCGGTCAGTTCCTTGCTCTGATGTTCTGGATGGCTGTGTGAAGACTTGTGTCAGTTCAAGAGAGCAGAGGGAATGAGCAGCTCGGGACAGAACTTTTGCTGGATAGCTTGAGTCGGTGCTAGTTTGAAGAGGCAGTGTAACCACGGTCTCTCAGCATGTCATCTTAGAGTACAGGTAGACTGACCTAATGGCTTAAGCAGACACGCAAGCTGCCCTCAGAAGGAACTTACTCCTAACCTTAAACAATTCCAGGAGCCTCCCCCCTGAAAAAAACATCATGCTTGTTTCATGCCTTAAAGCAGTTCCTCAGGCAGTCTGAGTAGCAGTGCGAACCGAAAGGTGGGGGTGGGGAATCGAAGGATCCTTTCCAAGGACAGTAAATTGGCATAACTGTTGTAAAATAGCCTCCTTCGTTTGTTTCCTCCTCTCTTATTTCTTCTTTCTTTCTTTCTTACCTGGAGCCACTACTGGAGCAATCAATTTTTTCATCGGTGTCCTATCTCTCTTTAGAACTTGGCAGCTTTCCACACTTGGAGTAATAGGTTGGTGATGCCCTGAAGTTCAGGAGACTGAGTGTCTTACACAGGCCTTTTCCACTTCAGGAGCCACTAGTTCTTGGCTCTGTTACATCCCTGGTTGTAGCTTCACCTGCAGGTCAGGAAAACATTGGCTGGTTTCCTCCTCTAGGTTTCAGACCTGGGATTTTGTGTTAACAGCATGCTTCCTACTTCTCCATTACTTTGGTAAACGAAACAGGTTGTTTTCTACCTTTCTTTGGTTTACTGATCTATGCAGAGCTGCTCTGTATGCTTTTCCCCTTCTGCCTAGACTGTGTCTTATAGTCCTGTTCTTAATTGACAGTTATGCTTGCATTTTGTTGGGGGGGAGAGGAGGGAACCAAACAACCTTACTGATTATATTTTTTGTGAAGCAGTAAGACACTAGCTCAGTAAAAAGATTAGTTTAGCTGTGATAGTGAACGAAGCCTGAACCCTTGTTGCAGAAAAGCATTAGGAAAGTGAGTTGTTGCACAAAACCAAGTCTCTTGGGCCTTTGTAAGATGTAGTCTGGATATTCAGAGGAGCTGAATATGTAGCCATCAGATGTTGGTGGTTGGTGTAGTGCTGGCCAGTTAATGGGGAGAAGACATCAGTGCTATTGGGGTTATATGCTTTTCAGAACAAAGATGTTCAGGTAGTTTTTCATGAAGTCAGGCTAGATCTAGAGTGGCTTCTTAGCTTGTGTTTTGCTTCAATTCTGCCAGAAACAGCCACATGTAGTGATTTCAGGGAGACCTTATTAATCTGCGTACAGTTCAGGCTCAAATTTTGGGAACCATTGATAGTTTTAAAAGCTTTTAAGATGCTGAAAGCAGTTTTTGTTAGGGAAAGAAGTAGAAAAAAATGGAAAGAAACTTTAGTTGCCTTCTGAAGAGACCCTGTCAAATTCAAGAAACTGACCATTTGAGAATCATTCTGTTAAAAATAAAATGCTTAATAGTATGTATCTACGAACCTGCAGCTCAGTTCTTGATTTTAGTTTGCATGGTACGTGTTACCTCAACTAAATTCTTCTTTATCTAATTGATATTATTGTGTTTAATATGGTAGCACAGAAAATCTTTTGTATTAGGGAAAACAATTGTAAGAACAAAGTTATATTGTGTGCCCAGGTGACCAAGAAGGCCAACAGTATCCTGGCCTGTATCAGTAATAGTGTGGCCAGCAGGACTGGGGAAGTGATTGTCCCCCTGTACTCAGCGCTGGTGAGGCTGCACCTTGTATACTGTGTTCAGTTTTGGGCTCCTCTCTACAAGAAAGACATTGAGGTGCTGGAGCGTGTCCAGAGAAGGGCAACAAAGCTGGTGAGGGGTCTGGAGCACAAGTCTTATGAGGAGCAGCTGAGGGAACTGGGGTTGTTTAGCCTGGAGAAAAGGAGGCTGAGGGCAGACCTTATCACTCTCTACAGCTACTGAAAGGAGGTTGTAGTGAGGTGGAGGGCAGTCCCTCCTCCCAAGTAACATGCGATAAGGCATGGGGAAATGGCCTCAAGTTGTGCCAGGGGAGGCTTAGATTGGATATTAGGAAAAATTGCTTCACAGAAAGGGTTGTCAAGCATTGGAACAGGCTGCCCAGGGCAGTGGTGGAATCGCTGTCCCTGGAGGGGTTTAAAAGTCGGGTAGACGTGGTGCTGAGGGACATTGTTTAGTGGTGGTTTTGGCAGGTTTATGGTTGGACTTGATCTTAAAGGTCCCTTCCAACCTAGGCAATTCTATGATTCTAAGTTTTCCCTCATTCTGTTCAGTTTGGCTTGTTTTATTTTGGAAGCTGTTACAGGAGTTTGGAGTCATGTGGTCTATTACTTTTGGTGTTTGACCACTGAAATAGTTAAGTATGGTTAACTATTTCACTGTACCTGTAATTTGAGCTGTGGTGTGCATTGGATTTTTCCTTTGAAAAAAGGGTATGGGGTCATCCTTTCAATCTAAATTCTAATGTACCGGTATTCCTTGCTTACTGATTACATACATGATTCCTCATGCTGTTCCTAATGGCAAACTGTAGATTGTGGAACCATCCCAATCTACAACACGAATTTTATTCTCCTTAGTGGAAAACAGAATAAGTTCATATTCAGTCTATGTAGCTGTTAGCTGTGATGGAAGCGCGGTGACTGTACACTCTAACACATCTTAAGTTTTGTTCTTTCCTTCTACAGGTGGACAGACTTGAAGTGGTAAACAAACGCTTTGTTAGAGTGATCTTTGTTTCAGGAAAGTCTCCTCATGAATGGGTAAATGCTTTTAACACATGTATGTGAGATAGTAGAAACAGAAAAGCAATCTTTTTAGGTAAAGTTTGATGCAGAAAACTTGGTCTGGAGTGTTAATAACCTCTTAATCTAAAACATGTTTTCTGCATTACTGTTACATTATCCTACGTTGTGTGTTTTTCACTTTACAGTACCAGATGTTTTGCCTTAGATATTTTAAAACTATGGCAAGTAGTTCCTTTCTAGCACCATGCTCTTAATACAAATACGCAAACAGGAAGAGTGAGAAATTGCTGAAGGTTCTGTATTTCTAACTGCTGTTTTCCATCTGCTCAAGAAAATCCCAGACTTAACTGTACATACTTTTGGATCTTTCCTGTTCCAGGTTGCTTTTAGCCAGTTATTTGAAAAACAAAGAGAAATGTTTAACTCTGTGTACATTTGATACTATAGTCTTTAAAACTAAGCTCAGAGCTCTCATTCTTGAGAAAAGTGCTTATTTCAGGGAGTTACTTTTCTAGTAGCACGGTGAAGAACAGAGTGATGCAGGCAAAAGTTCTCCAAATAGTAATATTCAGTGGCAGGGACCTATTTAAAAATTATACCAAAAAATCTCATACACGGTGTGGAAAATTTAGAAGCATTAGAGAAGCTTTATCAGGGTACCTCTTCCTAGGTGGTGGGGGGTTTTTTAACTGACTTTATGAAACAAGGTCTGTAAGCCCCTCCGGGGTAAAGTGAAATCTGCAGCAATTACTTCATCAGTGGGTTTCAGTGTGACTTATTTATACACCTACTCTTTAGCCCACATACCACCAGTTGCCTTAGTTTCTCAATCAGTTAATACTTAGGACAACTCTCTTTCTTTTCTTTTTCAATATTAGGGTAACTAAGGGCAAGTTAGGCCGGTCATGGTGTAAAAGGGGAGATTTTCTTGAAAACCCAGATCTCAACACTAGTTGATAGTAATGTCTGGATTATTTTTTTTTTCTGGTGTCTGATAAAAGTTCATGCTGCCTTTTGTGAAGACGGCTAACTTTAAAGCTAATACTGACTCCAAAGTAGAGAATTGCCTTTCTTAATCAGAAAGGCTCAGACCTTCAGGTGAAACAGTGAGTTGTATGGCTGCAGTGTTTGCCAGTTCAGTGCTCTGTGTTATTCTGACTGCATAGCTCCCTCCTAAAGATCTGTTTACCTCCTCTCCTTCCCTTTTTCCCTGGAGAAAATGCCAGGATGTCAGTCTATTTAAAGTGCTCCAAAACTATGGGGTGTATGATTTCTGTAGAAGCACTGACAGATACAGTATATTCAGGTTGGTAGGCCTTAGATTTATTAGGTGTGTCTCGCATCAGTTGTGTGCTGCACAAGGCAACTTAAAACTCTTTTTTGATCTGAATCTGTTCTGAGAATTGCGTGTGTGTGTGTATTAGAAGTTGGCTTGTATGAAGCTGAAAGAAGATAGGGCACTTTGTGGTGATCTCTGCTTTTTTTTATAGCAGTACGTCTGGTTTAATATTGGTAGTGTGGACACTTTTGAACGGAATCTCGAAGCCGTGCAGCAAGATCTGGGAATAGAAGTGGAGAACAGATTGCCTGTAGTCTACTCAACAGAGAGTGATGGGTAAGAAGTTGCTTTTAAAAAAGTCTCTTGATAATAATGGTTGTATTTACAGTAGAAGAGTTGCAAGATGTACACTTGAGGCTTCACTAGGTGGCAGTATTATCAGAATAACAATTATCTTTATTTCTGAATGTTAACTGTAATAGGAGCTGTTCAGTACTTTGTCTATGTAGAAATCCATATCCTCTTACCCTAAATATAGCTTCTTATTGCATAAATGTTGCTGTTCACAATTAGTCCTTCCTTCATTTACGCTCTTTCTCCAAGTGACTTGGACTGGAGCAGGAGTCGGCCAGGCACAGCTGTAAAGCCCCAGAGATGGTACTCGTGCAGATTTTTGGACAGACAAAAAATGGCATAGAACTACAGCATATTGACTGAGATGTAACAGGCATGAATTTCTGCCCATAAATTCAGCAGAAGTCAAATTCTGTGGCCTTGCAAAAAGTCAAGAAAATGGTGATTAAGTAAATAACACTGTCGTACCTGTTACCAGGAGCTGGAAGATGCATCATGCTTTTAATCTCTCAATCGGTTAAGAAAAATAGTTCTGGCATTGGATTTACGGCATTGTTGCTTCCCCGGTAGGGAATAATGGCTCCAATAGTTGATTTGTATTCTTTGTATTAGAAGAGACTAGATGTAGTTGTATGAATGGCTTAGAAGACAGATGTAATCTTTTATCCCATGAACTGATTTCTTTTTGATCCAAGTCAGTAGTCCGAGAATGACTTCTTTTCCTCTTCATCTCAGAAACATGGGATATCAGTAAAGCCTGGAAACGCTGTGCTCCTGTATGGTGGTGCTTCTTTCCAGCATTTTGTTTTTGCTGAGTGTTGATAGAACCTGTTGTGAGCTGTTCCTTGAAAGTCTTGCCACAGAACAATCTGTGCAGTGCTCAGATGTTGGGATAATGAGGATTGTGTTAGTATTAGGATTTCTGGCCTGCACAGAGCTATGCTAGAAAGCTGGAGGACAGACAGTGAAGGATAATGGGCAATAAGTAATCCAACCTCGCCCCACCCCCTGGAAAAAAAAACCCAAAACCAAAAAACAAACAAATCCCCCCCCTAACCACAAACACCAAACTATATCCACTGGGAAGGGAAATAGAGACACTGACAGAAAAAATGGAGACAGACCTAAGGGAATAAGGGCAAGATTATATCTTGGAGATAAATTTCTGCCTGAAGTTGTAGCAAACGCCAATTATATGCTACCTAATATAACTCATTTTGGCAGTATAACCATTTCCATAACCTAGTCCTGTGAATTTACCTTTGAAGGGCACAGAAAACGAGCTACTTCTGTTTACTAGGTAATGCAGTTTTCCTCTGTGTAACTCATCAATGTCACTTGATGATGTGTTTGGTTTAAAACCTAATAAAAAATAACAAAACAAACTGCAAAACTGTCACTTGTTAAACATCAAGTGTAGAAATATGTTACCCTCTAAGAGTATTAATTTGCATTTTCCCAGGATTGTGAGGGAAGGAGGATGGGCAATGAAAAATTTAATTCCAACTCTTCCTTTAATTATAGTTATGAGGCTTTTGGGCCTGTTTGACTAATACAATTCAGGATCCATTTTTTGTTCTCAAATTTGTTTTGGTGATTTCCCGATCGGAACAACTTGCAAAAATGTAAACATTACAAGTTAATAGAGTATTTGTCCTGAATTTGTTCCAGGTTGCTTATGATGGAATCGACGTTTTTGTACATGTTATATTCAGTAATGGATTTTTGTAATATATGTGGCTTTCTGCTTTGTTTGGCTTTTCTCCGCAGATCATTTCTTCTGAGTTTGCTGCCTACAATCCTGATTATTGGTTCTTTACTGTACACGTTAAGAAGAGGTCCTGCAGGCTTAGGTCGAGCAGGGCGCGGAATGGGTGGACTCTTCAGTGTGGGTGAAACCACAGCCAAAGTCCTTAAGGATGAAATAGATGTTAAATTCAAAGATGTAGCTGGCTGTGAGGAGGCCAAATTGGAGATAATGGAGTTTGTTAACTTTCTGAAAAATCCCAAACAATATGAGGATCTGGGAGCAAAAATTCCAAAGGTAAGGAAATGATGACTTAGCAGATGAAGATTTTATTCTTTTGGTAGTCTTCTGTATTGTAAATTGGACTAGGAATGGTTAGATATCCAATGCTTTCCAGCTTCTTTCTTCTCAGTCAGAAAAAAAATAAATAGGCATTAAGCGCTAACAGTGTAACTGTGGTGCCAGAAGATTTGCCTCATGGAATACTTCAGCTGTTCACATGGGTCAGAAATGATCCATAGCATGTATGTGTACAGTCGTTCTTGTATAGAGCTGTTCGAGAATTGTCCTTTGGCCGTGTTGTTGTGGGAGCCCATCTAATGGCATCCCTTTTTTTTTTTTATGTCAGTCAAAGAAAACACTGTTCCTGTAAACTTAAGACTGCATGGCAATGTTTTAGCTAATTTTTTTTTTCCTTTTGCTGGTTTAAATGAGAGATGAATCTTCAGTTTGTTTCCTTGCACAATTTTGACTGTGGTGGAAAAAGAGCCAGTGGACTCAACACCGTAACATGTAGATCTTTTAAGTAAGATATTTCATAGGCTTATGTTGTGTTTTCTTCATGAGGAAAATGTACCTGTTTCTCTTGCAGGGGGCAATTCTCACAGGTCCTCCAGGTACTGGGAAAACTCTTCTAGCTAAAGCTACAGCTGGAGAAGCCAATGTACCATTTATCACAGTCAACGGCTCAGAGTTCTTAGAGATGTTTGTTGGTGTGGGTCCAGCTCGAGTAAGTCTTTGGCCTTGCTCTTTTTTTTTTTTTCAGTATTGGTTGTTGAAAGGCCGTTGTCAAGTTTGTGATGCAAACAGCTTGATTATAAGCTGAAGCTTTCATCTGTGCAGGTTAGTTAGAAGGGATGCCAAATGCTTGTCTAAACACAAGAATCATAGACATACCTTTTGTAAAAGGAACTAATGCAGCTCAGTATCTGGTTGCAAGCCATCGGGGCCTGAAGGGTCTACCTCTTTGCAGGAACCTAAGAAAACAAAACAGAACTCTCCAAGCTCTGCTCTGAAGTAAATTTACTAGCTGGGCCAGTCATTTGACTGCTGCTATGGGAATGTCTCCTCCTGCTCTGAATTGTTCCTATTTCTTTGAAGAACTTCATTCTCTTTATGGTGTCAAACTCTTAAGCATAAATAGTTGCGTCACACAAATGAGCTGCTTCTAGTTGAAATAAGAGTCCGAGAGTCATGGAGCTAATGATTGATTTCTGGAGATCAGGTGATTTAAATAAGCAAATACATCTTTTTAACATTTTTTGTGCTCTTTTGTCTTGATGCTCTTAAAATAGCTCATTGAAAACATTAATTGGAGGGAGTTAGCTCTGTTCCAGTATGTCCATTTTCCTTTAACTACTTTTTAAAATTACAAATACATTTCAAAAATTCAATTTTAAATATATCTTCTGTCTGGGAAGGAAGGACACTCGAATCTCCTGAAAAATATTCTATAAACAAGTTACTGATAATATTTTACAAATGAGGCAGCTAACACAAAAAAATGAGGTCCTTCATAATGTCCAAAACTTATACTCCATTTCCAACAGCTCATACCTTCACCAAACTCCAACCATCTTGTCTTAAGCCTTAAAAACTGTACTGCAAGGTGACACACTTTTGGAAAACTAAGATTTTTTTTACTGCATATTCTGCAAACAGACTTAAGAAAGTGCATGGTGGTTTTTACTCATGTTTAAAAACTAATTCTGCTAGCATGAAATGGAAATGCTTTAGGGTCTTGATTTGAATTTGAAATTTGACAGGGAAGGGCTTTTACCAGATATATGCAGTTTTATGTCCTATGAAAATTCACAGGAAAACTAATTTTTACTAAGTTCTGTGAAGCCCTGAAAAACTGCAGTTTTCACATGTCTAGATATATTAGAGGTTAGCGGATCAACTTTCCAAGATTTGGTCCTTAGTTTGTCACAGCTGTGCATGCATATGCGTCTTGCAAGCCTAGGTCTCTTTCAGTGCTCTTTTGCTGGACTTCTTCAGTAATATAGATGGGAAAAGATAAGTGAAGCCAGATAATTTTGGGTCTTCTGAAAAGAGAAAAGGGATGGGGAGTGGGGGACACATGCAGGCAGGCAGCGAGCTTCGAACTGAGAGTAATGGGAGCTGCTCAGAAAGTAGAAATGCAGAAGCTGGTTGCCAGTGGAGCCTTCAGTGAGGATGCAGAGAGAGACTAGAAATGTGTAAGGCAATTAGCAGAAGGAGCTGCCTGGAGGCAAGAGGGTATAGACAGAGAGTGGGGAAAAAAATGCAGGAATGGGTAACAGGGTAAAAAACATGGATGGTGACTGAAAAAAGTGAAAGCCAAGGGGTTATGGAGATAGTAGTCACCTATGTGCATGGGACTTTAAAAAGGGAAGATGCAGTGTAGAAGGGACTTTACCAAGAAACAGTAAGGGAAGAAACTGATGCATATCCACTGGGAAAGGATTAGATATCCTAAAATAATAATGGTGCTCAAATTACACTGTCATTAACTGTCAATACATACCTGAAAAGTCCCAAAGCAAAGTGACTTAACCTTTCCCTACTGGTCTGTGCAGATGACTATCAGCTTTTACTACCAAGGGAAATCTGTTGACATAACAGTTGCTGCTTTAGCTATGAATTGAGGTTTCAACACAGTTGGTAATTTCTGATCCCTGTAAAAAACAAGATGAGAGAGTGTTTTAGTTTCATTTCCTATGAATTTAGTAAGACAGCTGTTAACGATGCTAAATTGATTATTTGTAAATTAGGCTATGCTAGAATTAAAACTGCTTACGCAGCTTTGGTTCCTTTGGGTTTTTTTAGTGCATTATGCTAATTTTTAGTTCTGTTCCTTCTGAAAAATATTTGTATATTTCTGGATCTCTGTCTCTTTCCAACCAAAAGATAGTACTTGGAGCATCTGACACTTTTTCCTTGTTTATCATGTTCCTTTGTGCTTTATTTATTGTACTTTTTTCAAACTTTGTTTACAAATTAGAGTGACTCCCTGTAGTAGAGCATGCTGTCCAAAATTCACATCTCTTCACATCTGCTGTACATTGTTTGTCATCAGAGCAGCCTTCTCTAATTGCATCTCTAACATGCAAAGTAGTAAAGTTCTGAGCTGCTTGTAACTCCCATTTGGGTCAAAATTTTTCCGTAATTTTTCATTTCCTGTTTGCTCCAGTTTCATTCGTCAGTTGTAGATCTGTTAACTTGCTGAACTGGTTTTAATGAGGTCCTTCCAATATGTTTCCAAGTAGAGTAACATCGTAATGTTGCACCTTGAAGTCAATCCCCTTGTAGTGTAACTGCTACCATAGATTTTGATAGGTAATATCTTTACTTATCTGAAAGTAAAAAAAAAAAAAAANGCTTAGGTCTTAGCCATTTTCCTAGACTTCTGTAAGTTAATTTAGCTTCCAAATAAATATTTGGAGGTGAATTCAGTTTTTCTAGCCTGTGTAACAGAAGAGACAGTATGGCTAAGAGTCAGTATTTATAACAGCGTATTGTTAGAGTACAATGGTAAGTGCTTGTAAGTAAGCATTAAGCTCACTGTAGGAGCTACATCGCCCTCTTCTAACTGCAGAAGAACTTAAAAGATTTTTTTTCGCTGGTATGAAGAGCTACTGTGTGGTAGCACACCTGTTCACGTTACAGTTCTACTTTTAATACTGTGCATTAAAGACCTTAAAAGAGAAATCTTGCTTTAAATCTCTGAAGGTTGGAGGCTTTTAGAGCTGAAGCTGAAGATGTATTTCAGTTGTTCAGAAAAAGCGGTTATTTCTTAAGACTTTGAGCTGTTGAATAATTTATGGATTGAGAAAGGATTTGTCAATCAGTGAGCCTCCAAATTAGTGATTCTTGCTGACCGGCAGCTGCAGCGTGAGGTTATCATTGCCTTGAGAGCTGGCTGGAGGCTGTGGAATACTTATTAACACCCATGCTCAACTACAGTGACACTGTTACTGATGTACCTCCTCCTTTCCTTCCCCTCCTCCTCCCCCCCCAACTGAACAATTACAAACCAATCTGATACATATTCTGTTTTCCTGTTAAGGTTAGAGACTTATTTGCCCTTGCTCGTAAAAATGCCCCGTGCATTCTCTTCATTGATGAAATAGATGCAGTAGGAAGGAAGAGAGGAAGGGGCAACTTTGGAGGCCAAAGCGAACAAGAGAACACACTCAATCAGCTATTAGTAGAAATGGATGGTAAGTATTTTAACATCTAATATTACATTATAATAACAAGGATAAGGGAAAGAACCAATATGCTTGTTCAGACCTGTTAACCAAGATTTGGGTTCTAGCTTAAATATGAATTGAGTGTGTTTCCCTCCTTCCTAAAATGAAGAACGGTGACTTACTTTTCCTGAGGCCTGATGTTTTGCTGAAATTCATTCAGAAAAAGAACCATCATTCTGCCTTCGGTAACTCTTTGTCGTAGTTAAATAGGCCAAAAAAAAAATCTTTGCATGAGACCAGTCTGTCTTTTAAATAAATAAATATAATTTAAAAAATATATATATAGCTAGCACTGCTGGTTCTGCAATTTCCTGAGCAGATAATCTATTATTGCATTTTGAAGATAAAGGAGGATTTGATACAGTACTTCACAAAGCAGGGTAATTTTTTTGCTTGTTATGAAAAGCTAGACAATGCTGTAATAAATGCATAAAAGTAAATAATAAAGTATTTTCAGCTTTCAGGTAATTTTGTTTTAAACTGTCAGTTCTTGTGTGGCCCTGTAAAGCAGTCTTTTTATTTCTATTTTGTTTTTTTTTCTTGGAAATTATATTGACATAGGTTTTTCTCTGTATTCCATTTCTTTAACAGGATTTAATACAACCACAAATGTAGTAATTTTGGCAGGTACGAACAGGCCAGATATTTTAGACCCTGCTCTAATGAGACCAGGACGCTTTGACAGGCAGATTTACATTGGTAAGTTTTATCTGCATCACTGTATAATTCTCTGTGTGTGTAGAATACCACTGAAATCACTGCAGCTATTTACTTACGTAACTTCTTTACGCACATTCAATTAGAATATATGTATGTGAAAAGTAAAACCATACTTCTTTAATCTTGAAGGACCCCCAGATATAAAAGGAAGAGCATCTATTTTCAAAGTTCACCTTAGACCTCTGAAATTGGACACTGTCTTAAATAAAGATAACCTAGCAAGAAAACTCGCATCACTAACACCTGGTTTTTCTGGTAAGTGACTCTTAATACCACTATTTTTCTGCATTTACTATATAAGCTGTAGGTATTTTATTTCCATACTACTACTGGTTTTCTCGCGTCTGATCTTCTGGATGGCACAATTCTCTTGTGGGTCTTAAGACCCTTCTGAGGGTCCCCCTCTTTCTGAGGGTCTTAAGTTTCATGTGCTTCAGTCAGGGTGACGTACCAAATGGCACCTTCTTCTGTCTTCAGTAAAAGCGATGCAGAGGTTTCTCCTTGCTGTCGCTTGTATGGGTATTCTTCCTTTTAATACGTTTGTTGGATTCTTTGAGCGCTGCTAGAGAAGACCTGGGTTCTGTGAAGTTTGTGCACACATTTTTGTAGGGGGTTTTCTGTTTCTGGACATAAAAACTTCTCTCTGGAAAATGCACTTTAACCTTCTGTTGAATTAGGAATGGATGTGAGAACTTTCATTACTGCCTTGTAATTTAATCCATTTCAAAATCTGTGTTGTAGTTGAATTCTCCTCTGTTTTTTGTGATCTATGTAAAACTGGTTTTCTGAGGTCCGATTGTCAAAACTTCAGGCAATTGCAGTGATGATGCTTAAACTAAGTTACCTCAATAGCGTTACTGCAAATAACATTAACAAGAAGTGGATGGCTTGAAGCCAGTAATGTGAAAGGATATCCTCTGGAGATACATTGAGGTCTGAGCTATACTGGATCCATATGTAGGAAATTTATTCTACTTAATATATACAAATCTAAGCGTAGTCTGTTGCAGACAGAACATTTACAGAAGGTAGGATATATCAAACAAGTGCTTCACTGGTAGTAAGTTCTATTTGGTAGCTGTCTACCTAAGAGAAAAATCCTAAAGCCTATAACTGTAGTACGTGTATTTAAATGTCTCTAAATTATATTATGTGTAACGAACTATTTCAGAGAGCATTACCTTTAATGTTCTATAAGAATCTATAGAAATCTACTTGTAGATAAGGTTATATTTATGCTAAACAAAGTTGTTGAAAATGATCAGTAGTTCATGCCTTCTCTGCTTTTAGGTGCTGATATCGCTAATGTTTGTAATGAAGCTGCTTTGATTGCTGCAAGGCATCTCTCAGATGCTATAAACCAAAAGCATTTTGAGCAAGCAATTGAAAGAGTAATTGGAGGTAGGTGAATCGCATCAATTGTTTCTCAAAAATTGTAATATGACAGGTGATTCCCTTTTTTATATATATATTCTTTTGTGTATATATATATGTGTGTATATATATATATATATAAAAATATAGTGCTATGCTTTGAATCTTTTTCCTGTTCTTCAAGGTTGTATTTTGTTTTTCTCTCCTAAACGCACTTAAGATTTAGCAAAGAAGTATCCTGTCTATATTGCTGACTTTTGTAATGGAGTAGGGGTAGGAAGAGAAACTTCATCAGGACACTTTTCTTATTTCTTCAAAATGACAAGAGGAATAGCTATTTGGATTTAGTAATGCTTTTAACCATTTTAGCCTGGAATAGTCTAGAAAACGATTTGATTTTTAAAGTGCAAATGGTTTATGTAAGTATTTGAATAGTTTTAAGAACTTATACTTTGAAAGTAGAAAATCTCATCAAGGATAAGATTACAGTAAATCCTGGAAGATACAAATTTCTAAAACTTGCAAGTTTTGTTTTGGGTTTTTTTAAACTTTCTCAGTAGATTGTATACATGACACCTAAGTATTGCTCACTATCTTTCTAAATGAGATAAGGGATTTCAATGGAGAAAGGTTATGTCTGAAACTACTAATCAAATTTGTTTTATAAAGGTTTGGAAAAGAAAACTCAAGTACTGCAGCCAGAGGAGAAAAAGACAGTAGCATATCACGAGGCAGGGCACGCAGTTGCGGGATGGTTTTTGGAACATGCTGACCCACTCTTAAAGGTAAAGGAAACTAATTTGAACTAGTAACTTAATAGTAGCATGGACAGCATCTTTTTCTTCTCTTCACACCCCCTGCTCACTCCCCAGTGTTGAGAGGGTATTAACATGTAATATCACAAAAGACAGCCTGTGTAAACTTTAGATTACTGTTTTCGATTCACTTCTTGTAGCTTTCTTAACAGTTTCTGACTAAGCTGTTACAGGGTTTGTAGCATAGGTGTCCTTGGAAAGTGAAAGGGGCCTGGTCTTTGCATGAGTCTGCCTGCCTTGATAGCTGCTTTTTCTCTGGGGCTTTTAGTATGGACCAATGGTGTAAGTTAATCTTACCAGGTTATACAGGTAGATGCCTCTTCAGGAATACAACTACAAAAATTATCATCTGTAGGCTGATATGAGTTTTAACTTGCTTTAACGTTTATAGCTTGGCTTGGCTGTGTTCTTAACCTCATCTGACTTTCAAGCTTAAAATTCATCTTCTACAATTTACTGCTGGAAGGAAGGGCTTTAGTAAACATGGAAACTCCTCCAACTATTCAGAAGCAGAAATGCGATGTCTGTTACAGAATACTTGAAGCCCAATACATAACTGTAAAAGAATTGTGGATTTTCATTAAAAGGGTTTTTTTTTAAATACTGTACAATCTTTGGAAAAGAGATGACAGTGGCCTTACCTCTCTCTTCCAGATATACTAGTAGTTGTTATCCCAGTTTAGAACTAGCCAGGGCTTTTAAGGATAAATCACAATGAGGGCAAAACTGTAAATGGAAATAATGTCTGAATTAAACCTCAAGGGTGAGTATGGTATGGGTTGTGGTATCAAAAATCGGTGAAACCAAAGAATGCTTAATGTTTTTTTAACACTATTTAGTTCTAGCATTCTGTTAATTTTGATTGTAGGTATCTATTATCCCACGTGGTAAAGGACTGGGTTATGCTCAGTATTTACCCAAAGAACAGTATCTTTATACCAAAGAGCAACTACTTGACAGAATGTGCATGACTCTGGGAGGGCGTGTATCTGAGCAAATCTTCTTTGGAAGAATTACAACTGGTGCCCAAGATGACTTGAAGAAGGTGACTCAGAGTGCGTATGCTCAGGTATGTACAGAGTTGTGGTGCTGGGTTTTTTTTCGTACAGTTTTCCCTATCTACTACCTAACAGTAATATTTTGAAAGGATGCAGTTTGGTCAGGTATGTCCCTTAAAAGCCCAATTTCAAAAAATGTGACATGACTAAACATCATGCTGTTGTTGTATAGAGATGCTGATGACTCAAGTATATTATTATAGTCTTACAACGGGAGTCCAGGCTTTGATTACTGTACTATATCTGCCCACAGGAACACTTATGCCACAGTTGGATTCAAACACATGTGGAAATTGTATAGCTGTAAAATGGAATTTAGTGCTCAGATTTGATAATCTGATCCTACTTTTACAATTGACCAGTTTAAAGACCTAGTTTGGATTCACATGTGTAACTAAATCCAGAAAACTTTGTATTTAAGCAGTATTTTCTGTCAGTTAATGCTACTGAAAATAGTTTGTGTTTGTACTATGTTAACTAGTAGATGAGTAAGTTGAAATCTTATCAATGTAATGACTCACCTAAGTGTAGCTGTGTGCTACACACTGGTGCTTTATTCCATTTCCTGCATTGACACAAGAGCTGTCACTTTGAAAGAGCCACGGTGAGCCAGAGAGACATTTGGGACCAGACTTCTCTTCCCCTGCACAACACTTACCCCCACCCCACACCCACTTGCTAGTCTCTGGTGTGCTTCTTATTGCCCCGGTTCTGGAAGTGTAATGAAATGCTGTTAGCGTTAGTTTTATGGGACCTTCAGTGACTCTTGTTCAATTTTAAATTAAAAAAATGTTTAAATATAGACTTTTGTTCACGTGAACCAGACATCCTGTCTCTAGAGAGAACTGAGGGCTTAAATATAAGTACTGAACTCTTCTTAAGGACACAGGTTAGGATGCTTGGCTCTAATGCCGAGAGCTCTTTGAATTCTGCATAGTCTTTGTCATACCTATGTTCATCTTGCAAATCCAAGCAGAGGAGTTCCCACTTCACTGGACAAATTGATAGTGAGCATGGAGCGCATATATAAATAGCAGTTTCAATTTATTTCTGCCTCTGCTGGAGTAAAATGCAACTTAAAAGTCCGTATTTGGCAACCAGAGGAGTTAATATTCAGTAATGAGTCAAGCAAGATGAGAATCACTTCCAGCTTTGTCGGGGGGGGGGTGTCTTGGGATGAAGTATAGCATATGGCTTTTACATATTATAGAACAAAATCTTGAAGGCCCTCTAATCCCTAAGTTAACTTGTCTATATGGGCAAGTGGAATATGCTCTGCTTTAGAAGCATTTTGAATTGTTTATATTTCTGGTAAAGGAAAAGAGTTTTACTACCTAACGAAAGCTGACCTGAGTTTTTTTTCTGCAATATCTTAGTACTTAAAAACCAAAGCATTATGTGCATCATGAGTAACCACCTTTAACTGATGGTATTTGGGGGCTTCAATTTAATAATTAAAAAGGAGTAAGTGAAAGTCAACTAATATAGTTTAGCTTAGGTAGACTTGAGTTTTCAGGCGAGGGTTGGTTTTAGAGGAAAAGATTGGCTCATAGCAAAATCACTTCCTCATCTCAATTTTTTTAATCATATTTCACATCAACGTATCCTAAAATCTTATTCTCTTGTTTGTGGAGGGGTTTTTATTGATTTTTTTTTTTCTTCTTCTTCTTTACTACTTCAGATTGTTCAGTTTGGTATGAATGAAAAAGTAGGGCAGATTTCCTTTGACCTCCCTCGTCAAGGAGACATGGTATTGGAGAAACCTTACAGCGAGGCAACTGCCAGATTGATAGATGAAGAAGTACGGTCGCTTATTAACATTGCTTATGATAGGACAGTAAGTCTGCTGACTGAGAAGAAAGCAGAGGTGGAGAAGGTGAGCATTACAATAGTTTTAGCTGTCAAGTTCCAGCTGGTGAGCGAGCATCTGAATTGAACTGAACGGATTAAAAATAGTGACTATATAGGAGGAAGTTTGCTCAAAAACTGTTTGATGTAACTTTGGGAGTGTGTCACAAGACTTAAAATAAGTAAGTAAATAGAAATCTCCTTTTGTATTGCAACACCTCTGAGGTTCTCATGAATGTGATTTAACATCCCTTTCCCCCTATACAGTCAATACTCATTTGGAAAGTTAGAGGGAAGAGTCTGTCTACCGAAGTAGGCTTTAGTAGACATACTAGGCAAGTATGAACCTTAAAAAAACCCAAACAAAAAATACCAAAATTCTGTTCGTTAGGCTAAAAGAAGCTCTGTAAGAAGGGAAGTCCGTATAACTTCCTTTCTCTGAATTCCTGGTGAATGTTAAATAAAAAGAATCTTCCTACCATCTGCCTTCCCTGTGCCCTGGCTGCTTGTGATCTGCCTCAGTGCAGCTGAGGGTACCCTCGTGCATATTCTCTTCCTCCACACCAGAAAACCTGGTACAACAAAAGGATGACTTTCCAGGGTAGGCATCTGATGGGCTTACTGACAAGAAGGCAAGTTTGTATGGATTCAGTAAATGGTGTTGCAGTAGGTCACCATCCCAAAAAGAGATACTGAATGTGGCTTGTGCTGAAGAATGTACTCGCTGACCCGAGCAGGTTACAAACTACACTTGTACAGTGTTGTTCACATTGTCATTTTATGGTGCTGTTTAGCTTGTAACATAACAGCAGCCCTGTTAAACCACCTGGTGTGATAGGAAGGCAGTGCTTGTTTTCATCTAGAGCTTCATGTCTTGCATCAGGAGCCTTTTGGCAGCAGTGAAAGACAGCAACAGTGGCCATAGGGAGGGCACTTTGCCAAATCTTAAAAGCAGGATTTAAAAAATGGTATTTTTTGCTACCTAAGTGCTCACAGGGGAGAAAAATTGTGTATTAAGTGAACTCTGAGTAACTGTGTTCCTTTGTGTCAAAACTAATCAGTGCTGAATTTGGTCCCACGCTGCCATAAACTCTTCCAGAGAGAGCCACCAGGTATTTTGTGTGTGACGTAACTTATTGCTATTCCAGGTTGCCCTACGACTACTGGAGAAGGAAGTGCTTGATAAAAGTGATATGCTAGACTTGCTTGGTCCAAGACCGTTTGCAGAAAAGTCTACTTATGAAGAATTTGTTGAGGGCACGGGAAGTTTGGATGAGGATACTTCCCTACCAGAAGGCCTTAAAGACTGGAACAAAGAGCGTGAAAAAGAGAAAGAGGAGACAACGGCTGAACAGGTTGCTAGGCAGATCAGAGGAGGGATGCCCTTTTAACTGCAAAGTGTGTGGTGATGTTGACTTGCACTCTGGAAGAGAAACAAACTCACCTAGTTTGTACTTCAAAACAAAAAAATATTTATTCAACCAAACTGTATTAGGGATGGGTGAAAGAGTGATCTCTTGTGATAAGGATATTCTGCTCCCAGTTTACGTATGTGATACCATCAGTTCACTGGTAAAAGATGATCATCTTTCATTTGTCAACTGAAGAAATGTACATTGGATTTGAGCTGCAGTGGAATGCCAGACCCGAGCCTCTCAAACTTTGAAAGAGTTCAGATTCATGCACAAACTTTGTGGCACTGGTGTCTCTCTTTTTTTTTTTATGTGTATGTAAGCTTAAAAAAAAAATCAAAGTTTTTTTTGATTATTCATCTAAAGCATACCTGTATGTGACCCGTTCCCAAAAAAAGAATCGTACAAAATGCATTGTTGAATGCTTAGCCAAACGTCTGGTCTTACAAAGTACTAGCTTTGCAAAAGTATCAGCTCTTTTATCTGACCCTTTTCCCCTCCACCTTTCATTTTGATTTTAAAAAGAGGTTGTTTACAGAGAACTGCCATGTAAGTTGACAGTGAAACTGGACACCCACTTAAATATCTTAAAATGTACTCATGGTTCAGTGTCTTCAAGTCTGAAACTCAGTTTGGCTCCTGCAGTTTTATGAGTCAGTTTTTTACAGAGTTCTGTAAGATATTGAACATATGAATGTGTTGTGTAAATACAGTTTGAGTCAATAAAATCAGTACTTTTCTGAACAAAGCTAGTCCTTTTTTTGCTGGTTTCTTGGTATAGAATTCAGACTACTACAAAACTTCCCCTGAAGCATAAGGTTTTATTAAATTAGGGTAGCAAGATTATGCTCACAAGTACCAAAACCAGCAGCCAAATCCAAAGGTGCTAAATCAGATTGTCAGAGTTTCGCATCGGTTTGCTTAACCTAAAGGTATTTTTTTTCCCCTCTGCTTAGCTGAATACAGTTGTCTTGGTATAGTCCTCTGCTTCTGGTTGCCTGCTGCGGGCTAAGGGTTTATTAGCTGGAGAATTTGGTTGTGCAAAAATTAACTGACGGGCTCCCTATCTCAGAAGAAGAGAGGGAAGCATGGATGCTGGGGTGGGAGTTAAGTGGGGAAGGAGACTGAACAAAGCTTCTCTGCTGGACAACAAATCCTTTAATGTTTATGACTGGCAGGTTAAGGGAAGAACTAGTGATCGATTCCATCTGTATGTTGCAACATACTGGAAAGCAGTAGGATGACAAAGGAAAAAGTTGTCTCTGAAAGGTCAGACACAAGCTCTTTGCTTGAATTATTTAAAGTAAATTGTTTATGGAAATTATTCTTTTGGGATTTTTTTTTTTCTCCATGATGAAGCTGTTGCCATTTCTGATGTCGCCTGGCTTTACAGCAAAGAGGAAAAAGGGAAACAGAGCAAATACAGCACTTGAGGGCATACTTACTGGGCATTTTTAGTTGTTAAACAATGCTTCTGTGTATCCCCGTTGCATTCATTGTTGAATGAGTGATAAGATGGCATCCTGTATAAAACGGAACTTCAGTTCCTTTATTGTTGGAGTCCAAGTGTAGAATGATTTATTGCAATAGTAAACTGTCTTATAAAACTTAAATCTTGCACACACAGTAGAGACTGATTTCTGTGCATACGCTCTAGTGCTGTACCTTACATGTATTCTCTATTAATGCCTTGTTTGTTCTATTCCCCCTCCCCATCTAGCTGAACACTTCTTGTTTGGAATAGGCATTTAGTCTTAGGAATAAGACTAAATGTGCTTATGTTGTAAAGGTCAGAATTCTGCATTTCCTCATTCCTTATCCAAAAAAAACCCCAAAAATGCAAACCATAACCAACCACCCCCCCAAAAAAACCCCCTAACCTAACTCTTCACCATGGCACTACCAGGCTGTAAAAGAATCATCTCCAGGAAATGTTTTCTTTTATGCCTCATTTGTGCTGTTTACTTTTAAATTTCACTCTTGCTTAGCTGCAGCATGCAATTAATGAGCATGTGATAGTGTAAAGGAGAGTCAAGTCCCTTTGGTCTGACTTTAGGGCATTAACTTGCTTTGTGTAGTCTTGCCTCAGAAAGTCTTAATATTTTATGCCAAAAGTGGCAGAAGTTGACTATGTTGGGATTTTAGAACCTAAACAAAGATATGGAAAGAGAAAAAAAGAAAAAAAAAGCTGTTTACCCAACCTACTTCTTTAAAAAAGACTGTTAGCCTCCTCTGTTCACAAATTTAAGACTTCAGGTGGTTTAACATAAATCAAGAAAATGTAGTTTAGTCTGTGCTGTGGCTGCCCATGAGGCCAGATTAATTTTTGTTGCAAACAGCTTGAGCAGTGCTGCTACAACAAGTAGGGGCTTGTGGAGCATGGATGCAGCCACCGAGTTCCCCGCTCCTCCCACCGCTGGGAGAAGGAGCAGCTTTAGACCCTCTTTCCCAGCCTGACCCTGTTCCCAGGCGGTGACCACCTTTTCGTAAAGCGATACAAATGCACGAGAAGAAATGGAGAGAAGTAATTTCAGGATGCAGAGAAATCAAGAGCCTACGGTGGCTTGGTTAAGGTAGCCTGCGCAGGGACAGCAATGTCTGTAAACCAAGGGTCTGCTCCGTTCCTTGCTGGCTTTGACCAGAGCGACTTTGCGAAGGAGCTGGCCCGTCAGGTTTGACTCCTATTTCTGTCCTGACAGCGCGCCACCTTCCCACGGCACGCCTCACCCGCTCCCTGATTGCAAGTGGGGTAGGTTGCTGCGGTTTTTCCCCCTCATCCTAGCGCTGGCAGAGGTGTTTGTGGCTGGGGAATACTGGGAGCTGTGCTTCTACACCTTCCTAAGCCTGTCTTTTTCCTGGCAGCCTGTGCCTGTGTCCTTCTCTGTGGCCAGGTGCAAAGCAGTAAAAAGGAGAGAAAATTAAGGTGGGCAAGGCACAGAAAGAAAAGGTGCAAGAGGACAGGCTGAAAAACTAGGGGGAAAATTAAAAATACAGAGGCAAGGAATGTGAAAAGAAGAGGAACAAAGCTAGGTGGGACTCAGTGGGTAGATTTCCAAAGAGATGTTTCCAAGGAAAAGCAGGAAATTATTTGAAAGGAAGTGCAACTGAAGGGATTGTTCACCAAGCCTGCTACTAAACCAAGTTTCAGTTTTGTGTCAGGAAAGGGACATGATTAAGAGTTGGTTTACAGAAGAGAAACGGGAAACGCTTGTGCTTCCCATGGCTTTCTTACTGCTTACATGCAAGCTGGTCTTCTATCCATGTTCCTACTACAAGTTCCTGGGTTCATTTTTGAGTTGTTTTGTGGTGTCTCCTTTTTTTTCCAAAGAGGCTGTTAGTTTGCCTCCCCTCTCTCCACACATTCTAGAAATTCATATCAAACAGTAAACACATGTGAAAGAATGGCTGAGTCAAAGCAGGATCAAGAGGACATTGTCAGGTCTGGATTCCACAGGCTCGAAGTCTACATTCTAGATTTTGAGTCAGCGTATGAAAAGCAATAAAGAACAGGCTGGTTCACCAAGTGATTAACACAATCATTTAGGAACTTGAAGATTTCTGGCATTTTTAAAGTTTTGGTTTCTTTTTTTTCCCAGTAACATCAGAATTTATGGCTGAGACCTAGTTATATGAATTCTGTATTACAACAAAATATAATTCCACAAGCTGTAAAATGGTTGGGGTTTTTTTTTACTTCATTCAGAAGCAGCTGTGTTAGTGCTTTAATTGAAGTCTGCGCCACAGATGTTATGAGCCTGTAACACGTTCTCCTCTATCTTGCAGCCAATAGCCTGCCATCTACAAAGCATCAACTAAACTTCTTAATTTTAATGGCTTTACTCCCCATGGATTGGGGCTATGTATTGCACTGAATGTTAATTTCCCTTTAATGCACACTGTGTTTTAGCTTAATCTCATGCCGTGATAGATAGCCACATCATATTGCAACATTTATAAAATGCATGTTTAAAGGTGCTCTATGGCAATGCGTAAATGCTTTAGGCATCACCAGCCATTGCAAAGAACGTGGCGCAGTGAATTTGCTGGCTCCATCATGACCCTTCGAAATGGCAGCAGCCAGGCGCTCCCAGTCTCTGCCTGTACACCTGTGCCACAGCCAGTGGGGCGAGTGTGTTCCAACCACTGTCCGTCTCAACCCATGAAGTCACTGTATATGAAAAACTTGTACTTGATTAAAACTAGTTTAGCTCCATTTTTGCGTAGAATAAAATTGGGCAGACAGCTTCATTTATGTGATTAACAGTTGCCGAGCTCATATACTTTATAAAATACTGTCTTATTCCCTGAATCCCAAACTAACAAAATGTAATGTCATCTTGTTAGGAGCAATGGATCTTTGGAAATTCCACTGTGTTTGTAAAGCGCCTTTTTAAGTATTGAGCAACACTTTTGCTTAGAAAGTGCTTCTGAAGGCGAGAAGAAAAAGAGCAGCGTTCCTGAAACATTTAAAGTTTGGATTTCCGGAGGGTTTCTCCTTTGTTTGCTTGTTTTGTTGCCTAGAAACTGATCCAAATAAGACACTCCACGTAGACAGTGTTCTCTGGTAGAGGCTCTCTAATGGAGAAGGGCTGTTTAACTGATAGGAGCAGAAACATAAAGCATGCAGGAAGAGCGAATGCCCAACAGCCACTTTCTCAAGACGGCAAGTCAGCCGGGTAAGACAGAGACTTTTCTGTTTCAGCTTTAGTATAAGAAGATAAACTGTTGCTCACCTTTTGCTTTGCCAGCGGTTTTGAATATTGTGGATGAATACTTTCATTTGTACTTGAACCTTAATCCGCCCAGACATGCATCCATAGCATCTATAGGTGCGGTGAACTTAAAAACCTGGGTGGCGAGAGACACTGACACACAGCCTATGTCCCCTCTCCCACCACGTTCTGTGGAGTATCTGAATTTCAGCTATATGGGCTAGGTGGAATGGAGCTAGGAATAGCCACCAGTAACTGCTGGTAGCCAGAAAAACAGGGGGCCAGCAAGATATTGGGGTGCCACTGTAAACTCCAAAGGCCCTTAAAGAACACATCGCAAATGGAGAGATTTCATATATATAATCTGTGATTATCAGCAGCAAGTGATGAAGTCACATTGCATAAATGCCACCTCTGGCCTGCAGCTCACTAGGTGTTTATATAGCATTGACTGCCCAAAACGCTTTTGCTTGAGAGGATAGTAATCTTTTTTATTTTGTTTTTAGAGGACTGTAGTCAAATATCAACGTTAACAGTTACTGTACAGAATAGCTAAAAACTTTTTATTATGAATAAATTTTGTTTCTGGCAGTTTAGCATTGTACATTCGGTACAGAATGAATACTTCCAACCCACAAGATTTTCTCACTCATAATTGGATGAAAATAGCGCAGCGCTCTTTTGTAGATTTTTCAAGCCTATTTTATGTCTTCTCTTGTCCAACTTCAGGGATGACAAACTTTGTTTGGAAAAAAAAGATCCCAAACTAGCAAACTCTTTTGTTCAGACTCTTAGGCCAAAGTCTTAACTGAATGCCTTACATTTGTCTCGCAAAGAAATGACTTGATTTCCAGAAATGCTGAATATCCTCAGTTCTCAGTGACGTTAAGAGCACCTCTAACATCTGAGACTCATGCTCTTTTGTTGGTTTGTTTTTTATTTTGTTTTGAAGCCTAAGTACAGATTTGTGAGCCTAATTATTAGAAATCCACATTTGAGAATTTGGCCTGGAAAATAGCGCACCTGATTTTTTTATTCATTAACTTCTTCTTCATCATCTTCAAATGCTTCCTCTCCATCATTTGCTGTTGCTTCCTGGTATTGCTGATACTCTGAAACCAGATCATTCATGTTGCTTTCTGCTTCTGTAAATTCCATTTCATCCATTCCTTCTCCCGTGAACCAGTGGAGGAAGGCCTTTCTCCTGAACATGGCCGAAAATTGCTCTGAGATCCTTTTGAAGAGCTCTTGAATAGCAGTGCTGTTGCCAATGAACGTGGAAGCCATCTTGAGGCCACGAGGGGGTATGTCACACACAGCCACCTTGACATTGTTTGGAATCCACTCCACAAAGTAACTGCTGTTCTTGTTCTGGATAGCCAGCATCTGCTCATCAACCTCCTTCATGGACATGGGACCACGGAAGACGGTAGCCACTGTCAAATATCGCCCATGTCTTGGGTCACAGGCTGCCATCATATTTTTGGCATCAAACATCTGCTGGGTGAGCTCTGGAACAGTGAGCGCTCGGTATTGTTGGCTGCCTCGGGCTGTCAAAGGAGCGAAGCCTGGCATGAAAAAGTGAAGGCGTGGAAAAGGGACCATATTTACTGCCAGCTTCCGGAGGTCAGCATTTAGTTGGCCTGGAAAACGCAGGGATGTAGTTACCCCGCTCATGGTAGCAGAAACCAAGTGGTTTAAATCGCCGTATGTTGGAGTGGTGAGCTTCAGGGTGCGGAAGCAAATGTCATACAAAGCTTCATTGTCGATGCAATAGGTTTCATCTGTATTTTCAACCAGTTGGTGGACTGAGAGTGTAGCGTTATAAGGCTCCACCACCGTATCAGAAACCTTTGGAGAGGGCATGACACTAAAGGTATTCATTATCCTGTCTGGATATTCCTCTCGTATCTTGCTGATGAGTAGGGTTCCCATGCCAGACCCTGTCCCTCCTCCCAGGGAATGAGTGAGCTGAAATCCTTGCAAGCAATCGCAGTGTTCGCACTCTTTTCTCACTACGTCAAGCACGGAGTCAACCAACTCTGCCCCTTCTGTATAGTGTCCTTTAGCCCAGTTGTTTCCTGCACCAGTTTGTCCTGAAGTAACACACAATAGGGAAAGAAAATACACAAAATTATTGGTAAGGTTTGGTGTCTACATGACAAATGGATTCACACCTGTAACAAAACCTGCTATAAATCTGTCATGTCCACAACCTTGCTCTTCAGTTTTGCCTAACAATGTCTTTGGAAGGGTCAATGTAAACTTTTTATACAGTCTCCTCCTGCCTCAAATCCCTGGTAGTTTTCATTTATGACTTTGAGCGGAGTTTTTTTCTTTTTGATTTTTAACCTTTCATAAATGCAAAGATGTCCTTAACTCCTTGTTTTGAAAGCTTTCACACTCCCAATCCTGCTTATTCATAAACATAAGATGACTGTTTAACATTTAACTACTTTCTGTTTATAAGGACCATGATGTATACATAACTAAATCAGATACACATTTCTAAATGAAAGGTTCTTGGACTGTTCCCATGAGAAAAGAAGGCATTGTTGTCATTGAAGTATAAGGCTGGGCTTCAGAAGTCCTATTTAAATTGTTATGTCAAGAACCATAGCTTTTTTCAGTTTATGGTGAGCTAGCCTGAATGAAAACACCGATTGACAGAAGCTTCTAGAATATTATTTCAAAAACTTGGAAGTTATTAAGCGCCTTTTAGCTTTTACTGGTTTCCCTACAAACTCACTGTTCTTCAGGATCTGCAAAGCCACTTGCAAATGATGTTTCATGAGCTCCTTATTTTCTCCCCAAGACTTCCATTTTCCTTTTATGTGCCACTCAATTTATTAAGATGGGCAATCTGAATCCTTTGCTATGTCACTATTTCATTATTACTTAGATAACAAGGAGGATTAAATGGGAGACCAGTTTTTTAATACTCCTGTTCCTCACAGTGACTACTATATACATACATTGTGCCACTGAACTCACTTAGTGGTAACTCTTGTGAGTAGTATTCAGGAAGAGAAATAGTTTCAGAATTAGGTATAGAGTTGTCAGCTTCTGCGTTGTTCTCCAAGACCTTCCCCTTCCTTCCTATTACCATGTTTTATTTCAATCCCCAGTGCGCTGCGTTGGTGCCAAGCATATGAACACGGGAAACTGCTTGCTGGGATATTGTTTAAATATGATGCACTTTATTTTCACTGCATAAATGCTTGGTTTCCTCATGATGTATTTGGTTAGTTAATGCATTGTTCTATATGTTGATATATTTTTCTTTCTTTGAACCTAGGGAGCTCAGCACTTCCTGTCCAGCTGGGCAAAACACAAAGTAATATCCTTCCAGAATTAAATATGCTTGTAACCATCTGCAGTCTGCTTGAGCAGATCCCCTACTACAGATAGGACAGCACATCAGGCTGCACACTGACAAGCAGACATCACTCCCAACATGTAGAAGGATCCTAACAAAGCCAAATTCTGAGTTTAGGACTTTATTTTGCAGATTGCCTCTCGTGTAAACATTGTATTGTCCTTCTTCAGCAGGCAGTGAGATAAGGAGAATAGGACAGAATGGAAAATACAAACAAAGAACAAGGTAAGAGGAGAATGGGACTTAATCTAACAAAAGTGGAAGAGAGACTTTCATGGGGAAAAAAGAAGAAATCAGTAAAGACTGGTATTACTTGTTTTTGCTTAGCACGCAGATTAAGTTCAGAGGTAAAATGCCTAATATGAAAGTGGACCTGTCCTCCTTCAGGCCCTCTGCTGTGCTAGACTCCCTCAGTCTTAATTTGAATCACACAAACTCCCAGATGCCACCTGTCTCTATTGCGCTAGTAACACCTTCGTATTTAAACTGCTGAGCGTAGCTGTAGCGGTGGCTGCCTACGCCAATACTAATGGGTTTCCTCCAGCCCACAACTACCAGCTGCTCCCGTGGTCACACTGCACTTTGTCCACTAGTCAGCCACCCGCCCAGGGTCTCCTACATTTTCGTTTGAGATCTCTTCCTGTGCACATGTATATGCCCAGTAATCTGGTACTTCCACTGACTCCATCAAACTTGTAAGACCACGACCACCACCCAGAACACGTGCAATAAGCCCTGGAAGCTCCAGACTTCTTACCCATGACAATACAGTACAGTCTGGAGGAGCCATGGCTCTGACAAGGCTGCCACACACCTGGAAATCTTGATCGTGATCCTGTGAAGCCCCACTGGTTGCCCTCCACTTATCAGGTACCTACTAGACCTCTGAAAATCTCAGCCAACCACATAAAATGATCAGATTCCACCAGGACTAAACCTCTGGGTGGAAAATAACCTGCATCCACAAAAATCAGGACATGGTAGATCTTTTGCCAATGCTGGAAGCTCTGCATTGTATGCAGCCCACCTCCAGCATTCCACCTCTTCTCACTGTGCATTTACTGAGATCTAATGGAAGTCTGCATGAAGTAATCCCACAACTTATCTGCACTCTTGGTACCTCCAGATCCTTCTACCACTATTTTTTTCTCCAACACACTGTTGGCTTATCACACATGTTCAGGTTGACCTGCACACACGTAGAAGCCATTTGTCTGAGAGAGAATTTATTTTTTAAGCCCTCAAATGGCAAGCATTTCCTGCAATCTTCTTTCCTCACTCCACTCCTTAAAATAAAAGACAAAGCCGGGAAGAGAGATCAGTAGCTTGGACACTAACACTTAGAAGTCCAGTATGAACAGCCCTGGTGCAGAACACATGGTATGATTTAGAGAGGGAAGGACAGCCCCTTTGACTGGCTAACAGCCATTCTGTGGTTGCCCATACCAGTTCAGAAAACTTAAACTGGGGTGGTATCTATGCAGCAAAGCCAGCAAGGGTGTACACAAGAAAAGAATGACAAATGCAAAAATGTACAAATGAAAACTGGTTAACATGAGGAGATCCATCAGAGTTCAGAGCAGTTCCTGGTGGCTATTGTATGTTGTTAGAAGGTCAGGAGACCTGCTGCTCTTGTACAGTGAGTTCATTCCACCTGTGCTTCTTCCCCTTTTAAATCACTACCTCCTCAACACCAGCATTAAAGCACAAGGATTATTTTGTGCCCACCTCAATCTCCTGCTAGTCTGAAATAAAATTACTTTATGTGGAGCGTGTGATCACGTACTCAGTATACCCAAATGAAAACCTGATGGACGGTCCACAGTTACTTGCTATGGAGATGTGGGCACATGCAGGTACATACGAGGAGAGACAGAAAACATCTCCGTCGGAATGAGCCCTAGCAGCCTGGTGTACAGCGAGTATGGAACTGCCAGCTTCTGCCACAAAATCCTTTGTGGCCCAGGCCAGATTTTAGAAAGAGAAAACAAAATGCTTTGTTGGCTTTTGACACAGAAGATCATTACTTCAGCACTCAGGCAGCCGTTCTGCATTATTCAGCAGGTTGGGAGGACAGTGCCTGATGCTGGCAGGAGCCCCTGTCACATACGAGTCGATCACATGCTGTTGGTTCATTGTTAACTTGGCAGGAAGGGAGTACAGTGAACTGGACTATTGTTGAAGACACTATGAATTGATTTTGCTCTGGTTTTACTGGTCGTACGCCAAATGGTAAAGCTCCAGTTCAGGTATTTCCACAGGTCAGATGAATTCGTTTTTAGAGGGCTTCTGTGGTCCATGCAGGAGAAAAGGAGAAACCTGAACATAGAATCATACTTCATAAAGCTTACTATCTCTACGGCTTTTCTCCCCAAGCTTACTTCTACGTGTTGTAATTTAAAATTCTTTCAAAAGAAACCTTTACCATCTCTGCCATGGAGCATACAGGAGAACAACAGGGATAATTTTCAGTCAGTTAAAGGCTTAAAGTGACTTTGTACAGCTTCTTACTCCCTACCTCAACAGCAACAACCCAGATTTGAGTTTGTTTTATACCACCCAAATAATGTTTATCTTTTCTCTGTCTGTCCCTGGCATTGTTCTTTCCTTATGTTAACAACACGTACCGAACTAAGTTGCAACCTAAGCTCGCCTTGGCAGGAGGAAGTGTGTTTTGTGGCTAGTGCAGACTTGGAAACCAAAAGGACAGGACAGTTCTCATGGTAGCTTTCATTCAGACTGTTTTAGCAAGTGGGTCACCTAACCTTCACACACTGTTTCTCCTTTAGTGCTAAGGGACTCATAATGCTTCTGTAATTCATAAGGATGCTATGAAATTTAATCCTAGTAACGTTCATTTTTAGGCTTAGATGGAAAGTACCACAGAAATCCAAAGTGAAACAGTAAAGGCCAAAACAACCTTCTGCAAGAACACTGCAGAACCAGAAGTTCTCCACATACTCTTAGACTGTTCCTCATCATGCTGGAAAATAACCTAGTAACTGGCTATATATGACAGACAATGTTTTCCATATTGCAGTTGGTCTTCCGCCACTTTACTATACCGTAAGGATCTGCTGAAAAACTTGAATTATACAGCCTATGAACAATTTCATGCTCAAGCATTTAATGCTAATTCAAGTGAAGAGTAGTCTGGTTGGCTTGTGGTTGAGGGTTTTTTTCCCCCCTCTCATTTTCTGCAGCATTACCATGCATTTTGTTGTAAAGAAGCAGTCTCAGGATTTCTCTGGAGTTCTTATACAGGGAAAGCAAATGTACTTTACCTGAATAACATAGGAAACTTTCAGTAGCTTGCTAATTAAATGAAATGTTTAGCAGAAAAATTACTCTTTCAGTTAACAGGATCTTTCAGCTGACTTACAGACAGATAACTGAAATTGTATTGTTAAGCTATTAGGATTTCTCACAGTACTAACGAGCACTTTGGAATAGGGAGCTTAAATACTTTTTGACCATTCACTTAGTAACCAAATACCTGTTGGATAGTTTTGTTTTTTAAAAACTGACATACACATACCAAAGATGAAATTATCGGGCCGAAAGAGTTGACCGAAAGGACCAGATCGCACACTATCCATGGTTCCCGGCTCCAAGTCCACCAAGACCGCTCTTGGAACGAACTTCTGGGCTACAATAAAAAGTAAGTACACCCTTAATGTTCTGAAATAAGCTAACACGGTTATTAGCTCTCAATACACAAATACCTTATGTCTCATATTAATAGCCAAATATAGATTGTAAATATATAAATAATTCCTGTACAGAAGTCATGGTGGTGAAAAAAGCCAGCACCATAGGAACAAATAAATTCTGCTTAAAAACCAGAACTGACTTTTTTGGGTCCTATAGGTGGTATATTACATTTTGTAGGCTCTTTTTTTAGCAATAGATGTGAGGGAGAAAAGTTTCTGATTAGAAAAAAAATAGTTGACATGTTTCTTACAAGAAAGTAGATAATCTTCTCTGTGAATAATGGGGGGAGTGAAGGGTTTACGTTCAAATGATCCTAACACATCTCAAGCGCCTTGATGCTTCAAGAATTCACCTCCTCTGAAAGAGCTACTTGGTGTAGGTGGCAAACAGTAGTAGATGTACCGCAAAGCACAAAATAAAGAACCTGTATCCAGTTGAAATTGTTCCAAGAAAACTCAGGTTAATATCATGAATCAACCTGAGCTGGACAAAAGATGAAACACTCCCATTTGCAGGTTCATGTCAACAGGCCAAAGGACTCATGATTCCTATTTTACCCTGTTAACACCCTTCAACATCAGACTGACTCAGAAGATTTATGCTTCTTTGGCATATTATTAATTAATCACCCTTGAGTTGTCCATTACCGGTGGCCCAACCCTCTCCATCATGCAATGAAAGACAGAGTACTACTGGTGCAGGCTCATATAACCAACAGTTCCATTTGGGACAATTGATAAATTGCCCCATTGATCATCTGATGCCCTGTGTAATTATCTTGATGAAATAATCATATGTTAGAAGAGCAAATGCCCAGCATAGTGTTAAGTAATAATCAAACCTCCACCTCCAGACCCTAAGGACAGCCCCTTGTGCCTGGGGAGGTAACACCCAGTTATCAGTTTATAAGAAAGCAGATAATCTTTTCTGTGTGTAACAGGGCAAGTGGGAATCAACTGACAGGCTGATAGCAGGCAAGGAGCGTGACCAGATGTGTAATAAAGCTTCACGGACCCGTTCGCTCCCAGATTTCTGTGCCCCTTCCCAGGGAGTCCCTCTCTCCCGCACCCCTCCCCATCCCACACTTACACGATGATTCATTGTAGTAGACATTGATCCTTTCCAGCTGCAGCGCTGAGTCACCGACATAGCCTCCGGCTGGGTCAATGCCATGCTCATCGCTTATCACTTCCCAAAACTAAGGGAGGAAAAGGAGAACGCGGGTTGGGAACTTCCCTGCGGAGCAGCGGGGGCCCGGCCCGGCCCTGCCCTGCCCAGCGCTCCGGCCCCAAGGCGGGAGAGGCGGCCGCAGCTGCCGGATTCCTGACGCGCCCGCCGCCACTCCCTGCCCGGGACGGGACAGGACGGGACGGGATGGGGCAGCGAGCGGAGCCGGGCAGCCCCCAGGATTTAAACCCGACGGGCAAACAGCGGCCGCCCGGCTCCTCGCCCGGAGGGGCTGCGGAGTTTTGGCCTTGGCAGGGGACCGCTTGCCGCCCTTGCCCGCTTTCGAGCCTGGCCAGTTTAAACATTAAAAAAAAATTATTAAATTTTTAAAAAAATTAAAAAATAATTTAAAAAAAAGTCCCGTTTGGTTGCGGTACTTCCCAAAGCCTTTTATGGTCACGGAGAG
>VZSF01001148.1:579387-650155 GCA_013398295.1 Chionis minor
CAACGGCCGCCCCCCGCCGGGCGCCGCCCTCGCGGTTCCCTCAGCGGCACGGAGGGTCCCGGGGACCGGTCCCCGGCCTCGCCGCCCGGCTCCCCCGAGCCGTGTGGCTGTGAAGGAACGGCGGCGGCTACGAAGGAAGGAAATCCCGGTGTCCCTGTGTGCGGGCGGGCATCACCGTCTTCCCACTCCCTGGCCGGGCCGCCCCCTCGGCCGGGCAGCGGCAGCCTTCGGCTGAAGTGGCGGCGTCCAAGGACGTCGGTGGGCCCTCCCAACGGCCGTCTTGCCAGCAGATAACGGCGTGAAAACCCGTCACCGGGAAGGCAAGCAGCCTTTATGGAGCGACTTTCCCAAAAGCCTGTGGCGCTGCCCGGGAACGTGCATAGTTTGAGCAGCTTGATTTTTAATGAAAAGGCAGATTTTCTTTCCCCTCCAGAGAGCAAACAAGTTCCCACAACTGCTGACTGTCCTGTATGATGCTTTTAGGTTGCTGTTGCGTGGTTTCCCAGGCAGAGAAAAGCTGCCTAACTTGGCCGCCTGCTTTAATGCCAGCGTGACTCTTCTGTGGCATGCGGGATGCCGTTGCCTACTGTTCTGAACTATAGCCTGTTCTGCCCCAATTAATTGGTGGGAGGCAGTCATCTGCCTATGCACATCTTTACTGCCTGACCAAATCTCTGCTGTTGTGCAAGAGGAGCCCTGAGGCCAGAGTTACAGAACCTCATTATCTGCTTGATCAAAGGTGACCCAGCAGGGACTCTCTGGGAGAAGAAGCTTGGGTGCTTTCTCCAGCTTGTATACAGTTAAGATAACGCCCATCAATCAATAAATAAGCCACAAGTAACCCAAAATCTGTACCTAGGCTGGGAGGTCACATCCTTATTGCCTGCCCTTGTGTTGCTGTGACGTGAGTGATGTCAGCCAGACTGTGTGCTCCGGGCTCCAACATTTCCTTTTCACAAGTGTTCTTCAGCAGGGTCAGCAGCTTCTTGCAAATGACCTCCGAATAGCCCCCCTGCACCATGCTCGGCTGAGTCAAATGTCTTCCTGACATCAGTGAAGCAGCTGGAAGATCAGTGTGTTTACCTTGCAAGCAGCCACCAGCGCAGGATGGGATACTATGTGCCTTTTTCTCTGCTGAAGGACTCAAACGTCCTTCTGTGTGTGTGCGATCTGCATTTTTGGAAGAGATCCACAAACAAGTCATTTGTTCAGCAGCCTGATCAGTGAGGTCGTCTTGGGCTTTGCTTGAACCTGTGTGTCCTTGAACATGCCTTCCAGGCCCAGCTATCCCCATGCTTTGCAGATCCTTGTGTGGCTCACACTTGCCATCAACTCGCCATCATTTCTGCTGGCACGCCGCTTTTTAAAATTCAGCTGCCTCCCCGGTCCAGCTAGTGGTAAGGCTGAGCGCACGTTCCCGACATGCACACGCACATGCAGACGGACACTCACACGCACACGGACACTCACACGCACACCCACAGGCACAGGCACACAGCCCCACACAGCGCTGCCCACGCTGATTGACACAGGCAGAAAACACAGCCCCCATGGGAACACCAACAGCACTAACAGCCTCATCCTATTCCCCTCTCTGGCTGATCAGGACAGAAGCCCATTAATGGAAAATATGTATGTATTTGTATATGCCTACACAATATGGATCCCTCCAGTAGCTGGTCTTAGGCACTTATCCTATTTGGTAGCTGATACCCCACCCCCCAAAACTATGGCTCCCTCCTCCAGTAGCTGGTCTTGGGACACTCAGCCTATTCCGTAGCTGGCCCCTGGATCCCCAGTTGCCTTACGCAGAGGCACAAACAGGCAAGTCCAGAGTTGTGACCTTACCAGTAGCTGGTCCTCAGACCTCACTACAGTCTCCCCAGTAGTTGGCTTAGACCCCCTGGTCGCTCCAGTAGCCAACTCATAGATCCTCTCATCTCTTTCCTGGGCTTACAACTGCTCCAAAACTTGATTCCCAAGATTCTGACCCTACTCTCCAGCTAGCCTGGCTTGGTGTTTACTGGTGACCACACACTGACATACACATCCACATAATGTGCATGCACTCCGGTCTCTTTGCTCCATCACAGACACACAGGTCTCTGTGACCTGTAGCCCTCACCTCTAAACGCCGGCACTCAGACCACCAAACACATGGAATATAGACCCCCCTCTCACCCTGGAAAATAATTAAAATACAGTTTAACAAGACAAGGCAAACTGAAGTGATCAGGTGTAAGGCATAGCCAGACAGGTGTACTAACCAGCAACCTGTTTACACCCAACTAAACCATTTTAGCCCTGTATCCTTTTATTTTTTCATACGAAATCACCTTTAGCCCCCCCTTTCCATACATTTGACTCCTCCTCTAAATATTCCAGAAGTCATCTCATACAATCCCAAAGATGCTCTTCCTCTCCATCCCCTAAAGAGTCCCACACCCCTGCAGGCAGTAACCGCTCTGTGTATGGTGATCCATGGGGCCTCTCCCATTGACTGTTGGTGATGGGTGTCACACCCAGCCCCCTGGATGATGCCTCTCTGGGAGGAGATGGGACAGGGGCTCCTTTCCTCTGGGTATGTTACTGGGGTTCCCCCACCTGCCACTGCTCCCTTGTGTTCGTGGAGATAAGTCTTGGATCTCATAACCCAGCAGTAGAACATTTGAGGGGGTAAAAGAAGCCATGAGAGTGTATTGTAGTCCATGTCCACTAGTCCACGTGCCTCCTGGAAAGCTGTCTAGGTTGCACTGCCGGTGTCTGTCATCTGTGAAAGGTTTGTCTGCTGTGTGGGAGCAGCAGTTGGTCAAACGCAGCTCAGAGGCCAGAATTTCAGCCACTTTCCCACACGTACAAAATAATCCACTGAGGAACCATGTTTGCCTCTCACTTGTACACGTTTTATAGCTATGTAAACATGTTCTAATTTTCAGTCAGGCCTGAATCAGCCCGCAGCTTCTCCATTGTTTTGTTGCTAGTAATCTGAAAAGAAGCAACACCCGTTTGTTGGTCATTGAATGTAAATGTACCTTCAAATCCTTTTCATCCATGCCTGTATTTACTTAGTAGTTCAGCGGACTTAGGAGGTGGAGGTGCCGTAATAACCTGTGACTCCAAAAGCCTACACATTCTCTTTAAGTCTTCACAGGCTTGGTCTGGGATTTTAAAGGCACTTAGGTGTTTCAAAATCCTACTATGTACTTAACTGCTATGGATTACTTCTGGATGTATTTTAAACCCCCACTAAACACCTCTCAGAAATTTAAGGCACCTAAACGTCTTTAAAGATTTCTCTCTAGGTGCTTCATCTGACTGAGTCCATGAGATTCATTCTCTATACAGGTTAACTTTGGAACACACTGTAGATTCTGTACAATGGATTTTCACTTGTTGTATTTGGCTGCGTGCTCTCTTTCTGAGATGCCTATAATATATATGACTTCTGACCTTCATAACTCAAAGTCTTTTTTTTTTCTTCCCTAGTTTTTTTCTTCGTTAGTTTTGTAGGCTAATTTAATATTTAGAATATGCCTTTTTTTCTCTGTGCACAAAACAGGAAGAGAGCTTTCTTAAGATTTCACTTGCAGATTTACTCCCTTCATTGTTTTTCCTTTTTCCTTCCTTTTGCAATTTTAACTCCACTTTCTGTTGTTAAAAAAAAAAAAACCCAATTAATATATTCAACCTGCAAAATTAGTAAATGAACTATCAGCCCAACTTTGTGAATTCATGATCCAGGGAGCCTCTTGAACAATCAGTTTTCATGACTTACACCCTCGAAGTACCGCTTGCTCCCAGGTGTGGAAGCAAATGATTAGATAGTAAAAGATGTCCATGCTTGTATTTTAAGGGGTGGCATGACCCTTTACAGGAGACAGGATGTGGATTAAGGAATATCTGACCACTAGGCCAAGTCTGGATTAGTCTGAGATTTCCAGCTAGTGACGGCCCAGGACAGTTCATTTCCACTGGAGAGGTTTTTGGTGCTCCAATGTGATGGGTAGAGCCCAGCCGGTTCTTTATTCCTATTAGTTGGCACGGACAAGGATCTTGGCTGCCCACCTTAGCAGCTGTATCAGAGAGTAACAGCAAATGCTGCAGTTACACAGACATATTGCTCCCCTGTGAGACCCAGCTTCTTCAAAAAAGCAGTATGTATTTACAGTCAAGACAAACTGGTGGGGCTGTGTGGTGTTGCAGAGCTTCCAGTGTTCTTAAGCTTTTCTCATGTATTCCTTGCTCTTGCAAAAGCTAAAGTAGAAATGGATACCTACAAGATGATGAATTTCACAAGGCAGGACAAAATGTGTAGTGTCCATGCTACAGAGTAGAAGGATTTTCCAGTAACAGCAGCTCAAGCAATAGTCATCTTCCACAAAGTCACATGGAAATGTGCTTTAATGCCCTGGAAAAACCCCAGCAAAGTTCTTCTGCATTTAGCGGGTCATATGATATGATTGTTAAGCTGCTTCCTGCTTTTCAGGAAACACATTTGTGTTCATATCAGGGCTGTTGCTAGGACTATTTCTATTTACTGGAGTTTTTAAGGACTAGAGAGAAATTCATGTCATGGCAGAACAGTTAACACCATAGCTACTACTCTCTTTTTCAGAGTGATAAATATGGTGTATTTTGATACATAAGAATATCAAGAAGGGTCCATCCAGTATTAGAAAGCTTGTTAGCACTTACATTAACTACCAAAGCGATAAATATAATCCACATGGTAGACTCACGCTGATAGCTTGTAGCAGGCTAGTAAATGCCACTAACCCCACAGTCACCTTTAGGAGGATAGTCCCAGAGTGAATGTTGTTCCTTTCTCTCTTCTTTAGTCTGAAAGTTTTACACATAAGTTAAAAAAAGAAGAAGAAAAAAAAATCTTACAATGGTTTGACCTTGGGGTTTTTTTTGCCTGGCTTCCTGAGGAGAAAAAGCATGGGAAGTCACGCTCTACGCAAGTGTGTGCCCATCTATCTCTGCCACCACCTTTTCAACCTGTCAACCTCTTGTGGCAAAATCTGACAGAGGCACGTTAATGCCAGAGATATTGCAGCTGCAGAAGGGTCTAGAAACAGCTCAAGAACCTGACAGCATGGTCAAACAGGTCAAAGGGGGCGGGAAACAGCAAGACACATACACAGAAGTGTGCCATCTAATAAGGGTAATGCCAGCATACGCATATATTACAGGTGGTTTTTTCAGCTTATACATTTTGCCTAGAAAAGCTACTATATCTCATATGGTCCTCAAAAAGCTTCTTGCTTTGTTCCACACCCCACCACCCCCCAATTAAGCTTGTTGTTGTGGAAGCCATGGTGCCACTAATTGCCACCTGTGCTCAAACACAGTAGTCGGGGGTTGTTTTAGTGCTGCTCACCTGTCTGCTTTATAACTGTAGCTGTCAGTGGAAGTAATGCTGGTGTTTGTGTTTCAGCTCACAAGAAGTGGTCTGAACTTTGTAATGTTAAAGCAGAGGTCACTACATCAGATCAGGGGTAAATATGTTTATGGTTGAAGTGTCTGAAAGCGTGAAGCAACACTAGAGGAATTCTACCCTCTTGTCAAAAGGAGTTTCAAGCTGCATTTTCACACACTTTCCTCACTGTTTGACAAGATGAACGTAAAGACACTAAAAGTCCAGCCCTGAACGTTAACATGTTGGAGTTCAGTCGCCTTTGCACTTTCCAACACTTGCTGTCTTTTCATATGTAACACATTTTCTGTCCTTTGGAAACAAGTATTTTCTTTCAGCCCTTTGTTTCTCCTTGTGCTTAGCCTCAATGCTAACAATAACTCATCCAGGATTTTTTGCAGAGTTGGTAGTGATTTTTATGCAACAGCTGTAGCAGCTGGAGAAGAGGGAGGCATGTACCTGCCTGTTTTCTCAGGCAGAGTTTGTGTTTGGTGTGGCTATGTTTGGAACTTCCATTCTAATAGGTCACTTAGCTACATAAACAAACAGAGAGAGAATGAGCTGCACTGTGTGTTCATCAGACTCAGTAAAATATCCAGGTTAGTGTTTTCTTACAGCTGCAACTAAGAGTATGGGAATACAAAATTAAGGCAGGAATTTATCTGCATTCAACTCTCCAGCCTCTCTGCATATCAGACATTTTGGGGAACTGAGCTGTTTGAAGGACAGAGTGAAAACAAATTTTAGCTGGAATGTGTACTCTGCATTATCTGTATCACGCAGTGAGTGAGTAGTACAGCTGTAAGAGGATGATGAATCTGAGATATTGCTGACTTGCTTTTGGAGTTTAGTCAGCTCTGAATAGCTACCAATACAATGCAGAGTTTATCAGTGAAGTCCTGTTGTTTTGAGCGTGGGAGACAGCAGAATGAGGACAAAATGGTCTTTTAACCAGAAGTCATGCTAAAGACTATCAGGAGAAAAAGCATGTTCTGACCAGATAAGTACATGGACAGCAGCTGATCTTGATTAGATGGAAGATTCATCTAACCTAGAATTACATCTCTGACAGTAGCCAGCGATGGGTTCTAGGGAAAGAGTGGTAATGTTTCCCCCAAAATACCCTTCTACTTCCTGGCAATCAGTGACAGAGACTTTACTGAACCAAAGAATGGATCTGAACCATCATATTTAATAGTCCTTTTGAAGCATCCATTAAGTTATGTAATTGCTTTTTTAATTCAGTTACAGTTTCAGTGTCCAAAATCTCCTATGGCTTTGCCTGCCGCTCACTACTGAATTCCATTCTGTGAAGCAGTACTTCTTTCTGTTGTAAAGGTGATGCCTTAATTTGGTGCCCTATAATTCTTCTGTTCTGAGAAGCAGTGACTGACTGCGATCATTGTAGCTGTGTGTAAGGTGAGATGTTTAGTATTTGTTTTGTTCTTTCTCTCCCTATTTGTCGAACATTTTCTGAGCTGAAAGTATTAGCCTGATTAATCTCCCTGTGTTTGAGGGGGACATTGCACTCCTCTGAAAGTCCTTGCTTATCACCCTGCTCTGTGCGTACTAGATCTACTGTAGCCTCTGTGAAATGAGAGTGACAGTATTCAAGTCATGGCCATTGATTTATGGAGTGGTATAGGATGCTTCCTGCTCTGGTCTTTGTTTTCTGATTAATCTTAACATTGTGTTTGCAGCCTTGATTGCTGTTGAGCTTTTTTTTCCATTGAACTATTCATACTACCTTCAAGATGTCTTTTCAGAGTGGTGACAGCTAAATTAGATCTCTTCACTGCAGACAACAGAGCTCTTTTTCCCTGTGTTATGCAGTTATGGATACTAAATTTAATCAGGTATTATTTTATTCAAATCAGTATCATGAAATACTTCTGAAACTCAGTCCAACTGATAACAGTTTTGACTGCCCTGAAGATTTCTATACAGTCAAAAAGATTCACCAGTTCATTACATTTTTCCCCATTGATTTTTAGAATTAAGCCGATCAGGTCCAAGGACAATGAATGCATCTGATCTAGACTTTATTCCCTGTCTTTTATTGCAAAAGCAGAACACCTCCATCTTATCCTGTCCAGCTCAGCCTCCTTAAGACTCTTGAGTAAAACACCTTGCAAGAGAGATGCGTCCTGCAGCATGTGGGAGGGGAAGGGGGGAAAGGATAGGTGTGGGTTGTGTTATACAAACTAACTTTTCATGGGTTTATTCTCTGAGAAAAAAGAAAAAGCAATAGACCTCTAAGACAAAGGGTTGGAGTCCTGTCTAGACTGTCAGTTATTTAATATTTACTAGGCAAAGCATGTATTTGAGATGAAACGCGTAGCTTTCCAAGTAAAAGTGATTCACCTCACTGTGAGAGACACTTATTTTATAAGAGTAGTTATGGAGATGAAATCAGTTATAAATTGCACTGGTCAGGTCTTGGGTTTCACAGGTGAGTCAGTTTTCTTCCTTACCCTTTTTCTCTGGTTGTGAGTGGCTCCTGGCTGCCACCCTTCCCTCACCAGCATGCATCCAACTCATCTGTTGCATGTGTCCAAACCAAATCCGCGTACCGCTTCTATCCTGCTTCACAAACGATTCTCTCAAATTACACTTGTAAGGAGAAGAGCATCATTCCTCACAAGTCCATCAGCCCCAGCACAAACAGCACAGCAGAAGCCACAACTGGACAAAGCCTGGCTTATTTTTAACAGCGCGGTCTGCAGCACTGTCAAGGGTGGGCGGGTAAAGCCGCTGAAGGAATGTGGTCTGGTACTGAATGCACAAAAGCAGCTGAAGCGTCCCTCTCTGAGCCGCGCACTCCGAGAGCTACCGATTGGGAATTATGAGAGGAAAACAACATCTACAGGCAGAGAACCAGTCGTTTTTCTTTTAGAAAAACACTCTGCCACAGTGAGACTGAGGGTGCATGCCCATCGCCTCAGACTGCAGCTTATTAGCAGCATTACCTTATTAATGATTCAAAGGTTTATGAATGCTAAGAATGCAAAAGGTCAGTTTGGCCCATGGCCAGGACTCAACCCACTGCCCGCCCACGGTGAATAATCCGTTTCACGGTCTGTTTGCTAAACAGTGTACCAGAATACGGGAGGATATGGGGTGACAATGTATGTTGACTGCACAATTGAATGCCATTGCTTTGCGGGAAGGGTGGAGATGCAGTTGCTGCCTGAGCACAGAAGATTTGCAGAGAGATACATCTCCGTTGTGAAAAACAATTTCATTGTGGTGTCCGTCTCTGTGCTGAATAGGGACTTTATACTACCTGTGGCTTGTATGGTCTGTCAGGAATAGGGGTGCAGCTTTAAGTAGGCAGAAGCTTCTTGTCTCAGGACAGCAGATTGGTTAGCACAGAAGACGGTTATGCTAAAAATGCTACATAAACAAGGAGGATGACCAGTTCTTTATAAAAAGACGTAATATGAACTGCAGATAGAAACGTCTTTTTTAAAATTTACATTTGCTTAAAAACCTGCCCCTGCCTCCTTCCTCAGTCATTAAGTATTTTTAGTTTGAACGTGGCCAAAAGGAATCTGGAAAAGGGGATGGAAGGCTGCAAGAGGAACAACATAATAGGTCACATATGTAAAGGGGTCACTGGAGCAAGGTATAGAAAAATAACAGAAGGAACTCATGAAGCTGGTGACATGTGGGTAATGGCATCAGACACAGAGGAAGGTTTAGATGAAAGAAAACAAGAGCAGTGCAAAAAGTGCTGGGAGCTTCCAAGTGAAAACCAGAATGTAGCAGTTGGAAATTTCTGGGGAAAGAAAACCAGAAAAACAAGTAATGCCAAAAACACCACCTTCCCCCCCCCCCCCAAAAAAAAAAAAAAACAAACCCAAAAAAACCAACAACCAACCCAAAACCAACAAACCAAACCAATCCTCTGAAGAGGTAGAAGTCATGGAAACAAAAGTGACTTTTATCCATTAGATTGCTACTGCCTTTAGTCATTGCTGATGCTGCAAGTGACAAAACCTGCTTTATTTTCATGGATCACAACTCTTGCGAAAACTAAACATGATTTAGTGCCAGGGCCAGATAAGACTAGGAGGAATTGAGAGAACTATTCACTGAATTCAGTGGTCTCAGAGATGAAACTATTAGAGACTGTACTTTTCTTATCTAGATTAAATTCTGATCTGAATGTATTTTGCAGAAAATGCTTATAATGATGAGGAAAACCAGCTTGATCACCCCATCCAAAGATGACATGGCTTTTCTGGGAGACTGGAATAGCTAGCTATTTGCAGCAACTCTTTAATAATTTCTGATTTCAGATAAAATGGGTTTATTGTTGAATAATCAATTGTCTCTGAAAACACCAGTTATTCTGGAAGACAGTGACTTTTATTTGGAAAGCAAGATCACTCAGGGAGTCGAGTGCAGATTAGAACAATATTCTGCAACTGTTCTAGGAAGCTTTTCTAGGCAGCTTCCCTAAGTGGGCAAGAAAGGAGGAAAGCTGAAGCTGGGAGTGCACCTACTCAAGCACATTTGGTACAGGAATCACTGAAATGATACCATTTGCACTTCAGCTTTTCAGGAATAGAGAGTACCATAGACTTCAGTTTGTCTAACTCAGTAGTAGATCAGTAGTCCTTATACTTAAATAAGATTATTTACTGTTTATTCTTGCTTATTGTGCCCTGATTTTTGAGTTGGGGAAGAGCATTTGGAAACACTACTACACTACTTAATAAAGAGCAGAAGCAAACTGAGTCATGTACCCATGTAAGAGAAGATGCTTTCTAATTAGAAGTGCTTTTAGCATAAAGGATTGTGGACTTCACATTGTAATTACAAAATGTGTCAGAAATAATTATACCTGACTTTAAAGGACTTCTTAGATGCTTGTGATTTCTCTGGGTCTATAATGGACTGACTACCCGCATCATTAAGCTACTATTTTCTTAAATATAGCTGTTGTCTGAGGATCTAAGCTTTTTTTTTTTTTTTGGTAAGCACACAAGAGAATCACAACCAATCAGCGATAATAGTTACATTACTTAAAAAAATCTCCAAACCTAATCTATACATAGTGTATGCTAATTATCAAAACTGACTTTTTAGAAAACTGATGGTTTATGAACTCAACTTTTTATGTTGGAACTGCATAGAATGCATGATCCTGATTCTGGAGTCTATTAAGACATACTGTATTTCTAGTGTTACATTTCATTATCTGTTTTATAAAACAACTAGCAGTACTATTTCAATGTTTTCTTTCAAGTGAGAATTAATATTTATTAATAAATATTCCTAACCAAGAATACATTAGGAGTGGGGCCTACTATGAATGATTCAGACTCTCTGGGACCTTAGAAAAAACATGCTTAAGACTGAGGTTGGTAAATAGTTTGTATCATGACAACTGAAAATATTAACTCTGTCCTGTATAGGACTCGATTTTGTCTCTGCAAACACACCTGTGAAAAGTCAATCAGAAAACACTCCAAAAGATTTGTTTCCAATTTTACTGATTACCTAAAGCAGAGACAGCTTGGTTTTTTCTTATTTTTACCTTCAAGTGTTTTGTGCTTGAGGTGGGTTAGCCTTGGCTGGCTGCCAGGTGCTCACCAAGCCGACCTCCTGGTCCATCTCCTCAACAGGATAGGGGGAGAAGATAAGATGAGAAAGCTTGTGGGTCAAGATAAAGACAAGGAGATTACTCACCAATTACTGACACCAGCAAAACAGACTCGACTCGGGGAAGATTAATTTAATTTACTGTCACTTAAAAATACAGTAGGATTGTAAGAAACAAAGACAAAACTAAAAACATCTTCCCCCCACACCCCCTTCTTCCCAAGCTCAACTTTACTCCTTCATTCCCAACTCTTCTACCTCCTCTCCCTGGTCCCAAGTGGCACAGGGGAACAACAGTTCCTCTCTGCTACTCCTTTCTTCTCCCACTTCACTTCTGCTTCAGCATGGGCCCTTCCTGCAGGATACAGTCCTTCAGGAACTGCTTCAATGTGGGTCCTCTCCATGGGGTGCAGTCCTCCAGGAACAGACTGCTCCAGTGTGGGTCCCTCACAGGCCGCAGGTCCTGCTTGCTCCTGCATGGGCTGCAGCTTTCTCCAAGACCTGTCCACCTGCTGTGGCATGGGGTCCTCCACGGGCTGCAGCATGGATATCTTGTCCAGTGTGGTCCTCCATGGGCTACAGGGGGACAGCTTGCTTCACCACGGTCTTCACCATGAGCTGCAGGGGAAGCTCGGCTCCAGCACCTGTAGCACACACTCCCACCCCTCTTCTTTTCTGACCTTGGTGTCTGCAGGGCAGTTTCTCTCACATTTTTTTTTTTCAGTCTTCTCTCACAGCTGCTGCGCAGCATTTTTTTTTTTTTTATATATTTTTTTTTTTACCGTTTCTTAAATATGTTTCCACAGACACACCACCAACTTGGCTGAGGGGCTCAGCTTTGGGCAATGGTGGGTTCATTTTGGAGCCAGCAGGCAGCAGCTCTGTACAACGCAGAGACACCCCCTGGTCTCTACTCAGAGAGGCCATTCCCACAGCACCCCTCCACCCCCGCTGCCAATACCTTGCCACTAAACCCAGTACAGTGCTACTTTGTGCTTTTTCCACAGCAAGAAATCAGACCTCGGGTCTCCCCCAAAAGGGGAACTGCTCAATAGTCAAGCTCTGAAAAACTGTCCCTTAGGCTGAGTATGGATGTACTTACTATATAGATTGCATCCTCTTCCTCCTGAAGACTAAGTTAATCCTCAACTAGATAAATCTAATATTTCACTAAACTAAACTCATATTTCCCTGCAATCAAATGTGTACTACTGTATCTGTAGTAAAATGACTGCAGGGAGTTTCTATGAGGCATTGACAAACTTGATGGCCTTCTACGATACTGCCACGAACTTGGTGGACAAAGGCAGAGCAACGGACGTCATCTACCTGGACTTAAGCAAAGCATTTGACACTGTCCTGCATGACATCCTGGTCTCCAAATTGGAGAGTCACAGGTTCGACGAATGGACCACTCGGTGGATAAGGAACTGGCTGGATGGCCACACTCAAAGGGTTGTGGTTAATGGGTCAATGTCCACGTGGCGGCCAGTGACGAGTGGTGTCCCGCAAGGGTCAGTACTGGGACCAGTACTATTTAACATCTTTGTTGGAGACATGGACAGTGGGATCAAGTGCACCCTCAGCAAGTTTGCCGATGACACCAAGCTCGGTGGCGCGGTTGACACACTGGAGGGAAGGGATGCCATCCAGAGGGACCTGGACAGGCTTGAGAGGTGGGCTAATGCAAATGGCATGAAGTTCAACCAAGCCAAGTGCAGAGTCCTACACCTGGGACGTGGCAATCCCAGGCATAAATACAGGCTGGGCAGAGAATGGCTGGAGAGCAGCCCTGAGGAGAAGGACTTGGGAGTGCTCATGGATGAGAAGCTCAACATGAGCCGGCAGTGCGCGCTGGCAGCCCAGAAAGCCAACCGTATCCTGGGTTGCATCAAAAGAAGCGTGGCCAGCAGGGCACGGGAGGTGATTCTCCCCCTCTACTCTGCGCTTGTGAGACCCCACCTGGAGTACTGTGTCCAGCTCTGGAGTCCTCAACATAGAAAGGACATGGAACTGTTGGAACAGGTCCAGCGAAGGGCCACTAAGATGATTAGAGGGATGGAGCACCTCTCCTATGAGGACAGGCTGAGAGAGCTGGGGCTGTTCAGCCTGGAGAAGAGAAGGCTCCGGGGAGACCTGATAGCAGCCTTTCAGTATCTGAAGGGAGCCTACAGGAGAGCTGGAGAGGGACTCTTTGTCAGGAAGTCTAGTGATAGGACAAGGGGTAATGGTTTTAAATTGGAAGAGGGGAGATTTAGATGAGATATTAGGAAGAAGTTCTTTACTGTGAGGGTGGTGAGGCACTGGAACAGGTTACGCAGGGAAGTTGTGGAGGCCCCATCCCTGGAAGTGTTTAAGGCCAGGCTGGATGGGGCTTTGAGCAACCTGCTGTAGTGAGAGGTGTCCCTGCCCATGGCAGGGGGGTTGGAACTTGGTGATCTTTAAAGTCCCTTCCAACTCTAACCATTCTATGATTCTATGACTTATAGAAAGAGGTCCTTGATCCTTACAATATTGAGTGAAAAGCAGAGATTGCCAAAGCCTCCTACGGCCTTCTCTCTCCTGTACTCAGTATCTCGCAGTCTTTTGCAGCTTTGGTAAAAGCTAGAGGAAGGCATTCCATTTGTATGAAGGGAAACAGTTTGCACAGTTCCTCTGAGGCCAGAAAGTGAGTCAGCAGTAAAGAGTTAAGAGTTCAGAGCCGAGTAATAGTATCCAGTTACTTCACTGCTGCAGCCCAGCATTTGGAAATGGTCTGTGCCAGACCACAGATCCATTAACATTCATGATTATTTCATGAATAAGTTATTCTGGAAATTAATAGAGACTACATCCAAAGCCACCATTTCATTTTATTTATTCATAGACAGTGTTCCTTAAAATTGGCACCACACATCAGAAAATAATCCCATCACTGACACAATTCTCACCCATCTCAATTTTCATAGCAAGTTGAACTACTGAGCTTGAAAACTGTGTTAAAATACTATCTTTCCCCCTCAGCAAAATAGCAGTCCTCAGGTTTATAAATATCTTAACTGCATATATGACAAGGTAAAGAAAGCAGTGATAAACTCTAAACCCCACAAGGATACTCATTAATACATAACTGACATGGTATGTTAATCACATTAATACCTCCAGTAAACTGGAGACATCAAGTCAAAAATATACTTTGGTTTTAAACTGTTTCTTTTAATTAAAGCAGCTTGTGCCTTTAGTTCAAGTGCTATCTCAGGAAGAAGCATGCTGAAATGATTTAGAGTTATAATTCTAGTCAGTTACACATGATCACATGTAGTTATCTTCACAGTTAATATTCAGAATTACCAGCATTTCCTAAATTGTGAACACCTACCTCTCTACTCACAGCACTGAAAAAATACTCCAGCTCAAAGTCCCATTTTCCTTTCTTTACCCTTCCCTTCTCTGTAGGGAAGGGATTTGGGATGTTTCCTAGAGCATATTCCAAATGGTCTAAGGAATTTAGACCCTGCCTTTTCCTCTCCCCCTGGACAGAAGAGCTTGTAATCCTATTTCTCCTGAAAGAATAGGAAGGTGCAAGAAAGCAACAACTTCATGGGTTTATGAAAGGAAGGAAATGAAGTAATGATAAATTACACACACAAAAAAGCTACTAGATTCTTCATTCTAGTCATGAAGAGAGAAACTTTGTTTTGCCTGCAGAACATGAACAGTGCCTGAGTCAACAAGATCGAGTACTTCAGTGAAAATTCCTTTTTTGGTAACTAGAGAATACGACTTGGTGCATTGTTAGGAAGTGATGCAAAGCAACAGGCAAAAAGGGCCAGTGCACGCAAGGAGGCAGTAACCACGTTTCACACCTCCGACATGTCACTGCTACCAGCCTTGACTGCAATAGTAACAAGTGCAGATTAACTGAGTTTATGAAAAGAAAAATGAAAGTTAAAAATGTCAAGTAGAAAAGCTAGCTTCTTCTCTACATACCTGCAGTTAAGAGACTGTGCTTTTAGTTTTCTCTGTCTTTTGCTAAATATTGTACACTACTCAATTTTCTGAAAGGTAAATATTGCTGAAGTTGCTCTTTGCTGTGTACCATATTCAGCTACAGTAAAAACTATGCCTCCTAAGCAGTATGAAACAAAAAAAAAAACAACCATCCCTGGTTCCAAATTAGAGAATGACAAACTCCTCCAGTTTGACCCAAAGCCAAAACTTTACCTCTGGAAAGAAGCTGGTACAGTAGCAAATACCATACCTCAAATACTAAGCCTGTGGCAAAACCCAGATTCAGAAGCAATGGGGCAATTTCAGACAGTTACCAATTCCAAGACACTTCTCCCACTTTGGGAAAAATATCAAAGCTGAGTTACTTTATTCAGCTGTTTGCATTTTAAATTACAGGGAGATGCTCTGAGATGAAGATTTTGTAGCTCATGATCTTCAGCAGCTCAAGTGTTAAGCTGCCAAAGGAGCAGCTGCTTAAAAACACTGCAAATTCATACCAAGTCAGCATTTTAGATCACACTAGGTTCTCAGATAGTGCCACTGGAAACTATGGAGTGTTAGTTCTGTAACAATTGCCTCTGGCTACAGAAGGCTGGAATTTGCAATCTGCACAGTTCAGACTTGCAAAAGCGTTTGTATTAGAGACATTGAAGAGGCAATTCACACAAAGCAATATTGAACTATGCAAGCTGGTTTGGTTTTGTAATGTTGGTGCTCCTGACAATAGCAACATAAATATTCTTAGGAGCATTACATAGAGTTTGCTTTCAAGAAGTGTGGTGGTTTTAAATAAATGGTCCTTAAAAGATGAAAGGATTAATGATGAAGTCCTTGCACTGTATCCATTAAATGCAATTTCTTGATAGTGGTAGAAAGACTTTGGCCAACAGTTATCATGGCAACAATCACAGTAGTAGTGGTGAAAACAATACAGCTGAAGTATAGCACTTCCATATTAACATCACCTATTTCTCATTACTCACAGAATAGTTTCTTCTGAAGGGAACCTGACTGTGCTGCAAGTTACAGGCATTCTTCCCTGGGAGCAATTAGGAAGGAATCAGTCCTCCCCTTGTCCAGAGCTGTGTGCCCTCCCCTCTCCAGCAAACACTCAGAAGTAAATGGGAAACAACAGAAGTTGCGGAAAAAAACTAAGGTTTTTCCTTAGCTGTCTACTTATTTGTAATACCTTTACTGAAGAGACAGGTGGAGACCAAGTGAACTTGTGTCCATCAGTCCCTTTAACACTTGGATTTAGACTGCTTTTCATCACAATGATTTGAAAGATGCAGTTCCAGCTGGCTAAATCACATGCCTAAAGGGAAGGCAAAAATAAGTATATAAAGGTGAAATTTGCAGATAGAAGCGAGAGCAATATTCCCACATATAAGTGACATTTGAAGTGAACAGACCCAGCTGACAGGTCAGAATGGATCCCACCAATTATGATGCTTGGTCTTTTCAGTCCACCTGCTCCCTCTTCTATCAGATTAGGTTTTCCTCCAACTGATCAGTGCAGTTGACGCACAGTTACTAGATTCCTGTCTCAGCAGAGGCATAGCAAGTTTTGTGGGGTACACATTGGGCCTTTTCCCCTTCACCCCCACCGCTTTCTTCCCCTGCCCCACTTGGTCATTCCGTCATCACAGCTTCTCTTCCTAGGTGGCACCTGCCATCAGGTCAGACATTATTTATATCTGCTGTCTCCTTAACAGCTTTCAGACTTAAGCAAGAATCTAACAACTTAACAAGATTTTTCACAAGCAAGAAAATTAAAACCTCAAAAGCCCCACCTATGGACAACTGAAGTTGGGCTTTTCCCCTTCAGCAGTGGGAGTTTGTATTTTGACACAAGATGCCAAACACCACTCATTTTCCTATTTTCTACACTGCTGAGGAAAAGCTTGCTGGAAGCTAGTCATACAAGCAGTTCACTAAACTGTAGAAAACATTCTGGACAAGTGCACCTCAGGATTAAGAAAAAAAATCTGCCCCTTAATACAGCTTGTCTTGGGAGACTATGAAACCACAAATATCCAGTTTAGAGCATGTATGTGGTATACAAGACCAGACAGTGTCCCTGCTGCCGAACACGTGGGCATCAAAATCCAACACCTCTTACGAAACTATACTACACGTACCTCAAATACAGCTTGGGATATAGCATCATCTTGGAACTGAATAGTAAAACTACAGAAGTGATGGTTTACCCCCTGAAGGAATCTTCATGAAACTATGGCAAATTATTCAATACTTCAGGCAGAACTGGACATCAGACCCATTAAATAAATATATCAGTTTCTTCAACTGGTATGAGCTATACTAACTTGAACTTTCTGTAGATTTGAAGAAAAACATAAAGAGTTAAAGTGGAATGTTTTTACTTGTTTTAGGGGAACTAAGGCTAAATTTTAAGGCTCTACGTAGCAGTTGTACTTCTCCAACTCGACTTCAGGAGAGTGGTCAGTCACTGAACCAGGATTCAGTTGTACTGTGTACTTCCATTGGTAGCAGAAGTAAATAAGCACACTTCACCCTTTTGTACCTCAGTGCCAGTGGGATGCTAATACCAGCACTGTTAAGGATTAAAAACCAAAACACCACAGCTCCCTGTCCTGCCTTACAGCCCAGTCTGTTCAGAAGGCGAGTAGACAGCCATGAAAAACCCAACCAAATTATGTTTTGATCAGTTCAAGAAATACTCCACTGGTTACAAAGTGTGCAAGTTTCCAAGTATACTTATTACCCATTTTGAGTTGCTGGGGCAAAAACCTACCCTCTCTCCTTTTGTCAAGTCTCAGACATGAGGCACCCATCCTCCTGCCTGTGACCACCAAACACATGTTTTATGACTAAGGCCTACAAGCATTCCCAATTGGGAAAAATGTTAGTTCACATCAGTGGACATCCCCCTACTATAACATCATTACAAACAAAATTGGGCAAGAGAAAGTCTTTAACCAAATGGATCCGGTATCAGAAGTGCAGCTGCGTTCACTACTCCTGCCTTGATCTTGTACACATGCCATCTTCATCATATTCGCCCATCAACTGCAGCATATACGTTCCAGTATAGAGAAGAAACTGTCCAGTTATTTGTGCCGCATGGGACATTAGCTGAAGCACTTTCCTAGAAGAAAAGCCATTTGTTTAAAAAAATAATAATAAAATTCACCAACAGGGTGACATTGCCCCATCCCCCCCAACACCTTTAGGATGAATTAGGTAGATGTATTTAAGAACGCCCCCATTCCTCCTTGCTTCTGAGAAGCTGGTCATCTCTGTACCTTCTTTAGAGCAAATGCTCCTGTGGCAATTGGTTGACAGAAAACTATTGGCATGCTGGCAGAACTGGAAAACACATTTAACAAGGCAGGCTGTCATCCTGTTAGACATTTACAGGCCTTCTGCAAAGCCATCACTCAAACGACCAGAGCACCACTGAAGAATTGACTTTGCCTGGGAGCCCGGCAGCATTCCTGCAGCATGAATCCACGTCGTGTCTCACCTTTAGGCCATTCACTAATACAACACTGCATGTGTCTCCAAGCTACAGATCAAACTATTAGAGCTGAAGCTGAGCAATCGCATTACAGTGGATGCCCAACAGCAAAACAAGTGAAGGCAAGCAAATTAATACTGTCCAAGCTGCAAGCCTTAAGAATTCTCAGTTCACAACTATTCCTTTTTTGTTAAGTTTTAATAAGCATCAGCATTCAAATATATAATACTGTGTGAGAATCAGTACAGATCCATAAATTAAGATCAGGCAAGCAGAGATCTACAGTATAGATTGTGGATCACCAGAGGGTTGCAGGAGAATGGAGATCATCATATTTGAGTGGTCATTTATTCAACTTAGTTATGCCAGTGTCCTCCTTCCATTCTCCAAGAAACAGTAGGGACGTGAATGCTGAGAGCTATATTCAAGTCTCATCCCCCAAAAGTTAAGTAGGCCCTCACAGGTATGAAGCTGAGGCATTGTGGAAGTGGTACGTGAGAACTGGAACCACTCCAAAACTGGAAAGGGATCGGTTTCTGAAGATACAGAAACCAGACCAGCCTTCCTCTTCTGCAAAAAGAGGGAAGATTTTCTGAATTCCCATCTGAGAAACTTGCAGCTGTGAACCCTCTGCTGCTATTCACTTCTCCTTTGAGCTCTAGCAGAGAAGGCAAAGTCTTCTTCCTACAAATTCAGTTTTTTCCGGTGTGATGAAAGAAGGTTTGCAGTCAAAATCCAATGCTTCAAAGGAGTAGAATACCCTGTACTTAGAGCCTGGGAAGCCTTTAAGAAAAACCCCTGTACCATTATTCATATTTCTTACACATATTCCATTTCAGTAAGTCCTTGCCTCCACCAGATAGTACAGGCCAAGCAGCTTTACCGTTGCAAAGAAAGCTGCACCTGGTACCAAGCTTTTGAGCAGCTGCAGTGTGTCACTTGCACATGAGAGCAGTTGTCACTTAAGCCACAGAGGAAGTTATTTGTTGAACTGGACATTTGATCCTTCAGTTGGACACTACAGGGAGAAACTGTGAGGGGAAACGCGCTAATCAGATCTGGCAGGCTTTGAGCCCCTCCTACCAATGAACAACTGTAGCATTTTAAAGCCCTTTCTCTTCCTACTTTGCTGAGGGGGGCTCAAGTAGAGGGCATCAGAGTTTGCTAATGAGTTCCCAATTGCTGAGAGACTATACCAAGAACCTAACAACATTTGCCTTCCATTTCAATAGCAAGCGGAGACAGGCCACCTCACTATCGTGTTCAAGAGTACCCAAGATTGTCTCTTCTGTCACCCCTGTTCTTTGCTAGCAGACTATTTTCCTACTCTGACACTAGCGATTCCCTTACAGCTCAACTCCATAACACAACAGTGCTTCTAGAAGAACTCCACAGCTCCTTCAGCTGATCACCAGTACCATTTCTTTCTCATCACCTGCTCTCTGTTGACAAGGAGGCAGAATTATCACTTCAAATTCTCCTTAATAGTGCAAGTTCCAATGCTGATACTCATCTCCATAGCAGATAGCCAGAAATGAGAGTTTGTTCTGGCCTAAGAGACTTGACACACATAGGAACAGGAGGAGTGCAGCTGTTCAAGGGTAAGCCTTTGCTTCCAAGAAACCCTAATGAAGCCAGTGCTACAGACGGGTATAGCATATAGCTGGATAATCACTGCAGCGTGACCAGAGAGATGAGTCTCATCTACAGTCACACCAGCTGTAGCCTGAAAGATTAAGCAAGGGACCACCTAAGTAGACTGGGTGAGATCAGTCAGACAGAAAGACAGGGAACAACATTAGCATTACAATGCTTAATACCTGCATCACAAGGGGAGGGACTACCTGAAGACTTCAAACTCAAGACTACGTGTTGCTCAGGGGAAGTGAAAACCTCACAGGCATATACATCTGTCTGTTCTATACAGATACAAGTCCTGGTCCTGAAGTAAGAAAATGCAGCACCACTACACTGTTGTGCCTCAACCAGAATTTGAAAGGTCAGGTAGAGAAATTCAGGGCTACAGCTTAGACAGCTGTCAATGGCATCCCTGTGAAGGAGTATGAACTCAGAAGTTTTCTTCAACCAGGACAGGACACAGCTGGATTTGACAAGACCCAGACTTTCAACACACCATTGAAAGCAATAATATTTTGCCCCTGCATGAGAAGCATTTCCCAACAGCCAGTTCTACCAAACTCACAATCCACCACAGATTGGCCCTGCAGGAGGCAGTTGTCCTCTTTAGGTTCCGTTAGTTTGCTTAGAGACCAGCTAGCTTAAACAGTGACACCACCCAATCTTACTACAGATGACAAATTCACATGAAGACAGTAGAGTGTCATACGTCTGCCATTTTCCTTTACATCCATTTAGGTCAGGTGGTGAATTTGGCAGCCAGGTATTGCTAAGTCTGAGCAAGCCTGAAGACCTCTGTCATTAGATCTCAAATTCCTCTCTCATTTCATCCCCTCAAAGTCCTCCCTTCAAAGAGTCTGGATGCTTCTTCCCCAGCTTCCTGCATTCTTCAAACAAGTCAAAGGAATCTGGGGAAAATCTCTCAGGAAAATAAAGAGACTGTACCTACACCCCCGCAGTAAATACAAGCTGATAAGATTTTGCCTTGAGGGAAATTTAAGATTCCACCATAAAAAGCTATAGTAAGTTTGTTTTACAAGTCAATTATCTACCTTATAAAGGAAGAGTTGACATATTGGCCAGTAAGTAAGAATTAATAAAAATACTACATTTATAAACACACCTGCTTCACAGAACCAATAAGCAAACACAGATTTTTACATTAACACATACACCCCATCAGCAGTGGAAACATACTTACCGCAATACACTTTTTGCTCCCATACATTTGATGTCGTATGAGACAGAGTAGATCTCATAGAAGGTTGCCTTGATGTTTAAGCAGCCAATAAAATCCTTAGGGTTCAGCTTGTACAGATCAAATGTGATGTTAGCTACTCCCATTTTCTTCTTTTGTCTCATAGTAGCAACTCCATTTCTTGTCTAATTTAAGAAGAGGGGGAGAGAGACAGTTTGTACCTTGAGCCAAGAAACTACAGCAAGACAACCACCGACAGCGCAGATCTTTAGAAGCAGCTTGCTTATTCCAGTCTTTGGGCTAGTTTTCAACCAATTCTAAACTAGAATTAAAAGCACTAGTACAGAGAAAAGGAAGTATGTAGCTTAGGTAATTTTGTTCAAATCCTGACCAGGCTTCTGAAGCTATTCCAGACAGACACAGAAATTCTAGAGTGGCATAGCACCTCCTGAATATCTTTCCTGAAATACAGCTGCTTCTTCAGAGTATGCTGAAGCCACAGGTGTTCCTGCCACTGGACAGTGTTCCTGCCATTTAATTATCTTGGTGTGTTCCAGCTGCTAGTTGAGGCAACACAGTTAGTCAACACTGAAACAAGCCACCAAATAACCAGGATGACATGAGGTCCTTCTGTTTAGGAAGGAATACAATACTGATGAGCACTCTTTAGAGATAGCTGCAAAGATGACAGTCGGGTCCTCACTTCAAATCCTGGCTCTAACATCTCTTTTTCTTCCTACTGGAAAAGTAACATGGTAAGGGAATCGCCACCGATTAGGCCTAGTGTTTAATACTGAGTTTAAGAGAAAAAGCAAAGGAGGAGTGTGGAAAGTGATCTTCCACCTTGAATCCAGCCTCCTTTATTGAAAGCAGCCCTTCTCTGCTTCAGGGCTGACAGTGGTGCTTTCAGGATTGCTTGCTTCAAGGAAAAAAAAAAGAAAATAGTAGAGAAGACCCATATTTACAGAGACATCTAGTGGATACATGGGATACTCTGCTCAGCACATTCTGCTCAAGGTTAATGACTTGGCAGGTGCCAAGCTGTTTTTTGTATGCTAAATGAAGCAATAAAGTTGTGTAAGACTGCGCCTTATTGTACTTGTCACCCCAGCGCTCAGACAGTGCCATGCTAAGTCAGATCAAGTTAAACACTGCAGCATATCGTTAGCCAGCAATTTTATGCCTGTTTTACTTCGATAGCCTCCAACATCCAGCAACAGGGCCCCCTATCAACAACAGTTTTGGAGTAGTTGGCATGCTTGGGAGCATATGCCCCATGAGCACCCAGGATATTTGGATAAGGCACGATAGAGCTTGTGCTACGCTCCAGATGATTTGTGAAGCTGCAGCAGTCCTGTTGTCATTCAGCACAGCCTGAAGAGGGGCAGCGTTCAAACTTGTTCTGCTGCCGTGCCGGACAGGACACAGGGCAGAGCGGGAAGGAGCACGGTGGAGTCATACCCCGGCTCCAACTTTTCTGCTCTCGGAGCTCATGGCCCAGATGCAGCAGGTTGATAAGCCAGTGAGGTATCTTGTGGGAAAAAAAGCACAGGCTGGCCATACTGCAACAGGAGACTGAGAAAATGGGGCCACACAACTGAGCCATCTACTTACAAACTGAAACAATTTTAGCAGCCACAGACATTCATCCATCCACTTCTATTCAAGTGAGAGAGGCACTCAACACTTACTTGTGTCCATTTCTGTCCTTTCTCTAGAACCATGAAGTGTGTATTATCATCCAGGGACTTGAAGAACTCCTCTGTGTCCACAACCGTGCCATCTTCCTCCAAAACCAGAGTAACTATTCCAGCAGATATAAGGAAGGCATCCAAAGTCTGCAGAAAAACCCACTTGATTTTAGCATTTGAAAGGCGGCCCATCATTTCATATTAAGACTGGCTTATCTGCCATATTCTCCTGAACTTCCCCAGTAATGATTTTGAGAAGAACAAGAATTTGTGGGTTGCCTTTCTGGGGTACTGTACTCCACTATAAGTTTTAGCCAGAGTGGCTGTTTCAGAATGTTTGCTGTACCTTGCTGATGAGGTCTTGCAGACTGCTTGCAACAATTCCTTTCCGGCTGCTTCGGGAGGCATTCGACACACGGAAAGGTCGCCCTGCAGGCATGAGAGGAGGGAACAGGGTCTGTTTTGTTACTGCTCCCACAGATGCTCCCATGGATACCAAAGATCTAAGACAAATAAAAATTCAGCATAGTTATAAATATAGTCATTTCAAGTACTGTGAGAAGGAGGACTGTTGAGCTCAGTGATGTAAGAACAATATACAAGTAATTCATAAGTCACATTCGCCTTGCGGAGCTTTCTTTCAAAGCTAACTACTACAGAGTCCTACAGACATGTTGCCTCTGAGCTTTCTCTTGCCAGCGAGATTTGAAAACACTTCTAAAATTAAAAACATTTCAAGTAGATGTGGGCCACCTCTAGCTCAGCTGATGTCAAGGTCATGATTACAGCGAGGCTGACAGGTTTTAACACTGAACTGGAAAGGCAGCAGCTCTTACTGCATTCAGCCATACAGACCATTCCTTTTAGCTGCAAGATAAACAATCAGATGATACAGATGATGGCACAAAACTACTTTCAACTAATCAGTTAAGATATTAGTTCACTTTAGGAAGACCAAACCTATTATCCATATTCAAAACACCTAGTGTCAAAACACAAGTGGAGCTTTTCAATATAGTTATGCTTGACTTCCAAACAGCCAAGGCGTTTATCTTGTAAATAGTATCTACAGTCTATAAAATTTCATCTAGTTTTGAAAATGACAAAATAAAACTTGTTTCTGCCCTAATGTATCAGAAGTCAAACAAAACTAAAATTAAGATCAAACTACATAAATAGATAGTGTTGTAGTGGGCTGCCAGAGAGGCTAGAAGAATTCAAACACTTTTGGAAGGTTTTAAATTTTCCCAAACAATCACATGTTTTAATAGTGAGTGACTGTTTGGGTTCCTTTAGGAAAACTGACCACATACAACTCTTAGTTGCCTATTCCTACACAAAGGTACAGACCTGCTCCTATCTACATCTAGTGACAGCCTTTTGCTGCCAAATTACATTGATTAATTCAATAGTCAGCCAAAAATCACCCTCTGCATGACACGTGGAAAGGACTGATCTCTAACAAGTCTTTTACAGGGAGACAATATTTTCCCTCCCAGATTCCAGGACTTTACCCCCCGTATACCTTTTGCTCCTTAATACTGAATTGCACAAGGGTGAGAAAGAGATGCATCCCTATTTTGTTCTCCCACGTAAGCGTAAAAGGTCAGCTTTATGTAGGAGAACTCTGTTCTTGGACACTTTCACAGAAGGAGAGGGAATGAACTGGCAGTCTCTTTCTGCAGCCTAAGAGAGCATACAAGAATTCCTAGAACAATGATGAAATGGTAGAAAGTTACTCAACCAATAATATGAGTCACACCTTTTTGTGCAAGTCCACACTGACCAGGGTGAACAACTATCTTTTCCAAGTCTCTTATCTGGTCCTTAGGCATATTTTTGGGATGCAAAGTTATCTCTATGACTGGCCAGACAGAGTTTCAGCAGTTAATTTATTCCCCACTCTTATTCTGAGCTGCTGTTCTACAGGGCTTTGGGCTATTGCCTTTCCTCTGTACACCAAAGTTTCTCTTTCTCAAAAACTCCTTAATATCACTGGAGCTTTTATTTTTTAAAAGAAGGCGGATGCTCAATGGTGTTATTCTAGCTCAAGCTAATACCTTCTTGGTAGTGCTGTCCAAACACTAGGTCCCTGGTTTTCAACAGTTTGCACATACACACACAACTGGTAGAAACCTCGCTTCCTTCCTGTAACAAAGGTGGCAAGGACAATCAATCAGCACAGTTCTGAGGAGACAGGCACTACTCCAAATTAAAGGACATGGAGGTGCTGGAGCATGTCCAGAGAAGGGCAACGAAGCTGGTGAGGGGTCTGGAGCACAAGTCTTATGAGGAGCGGCTGAGGGAACTGGGGTTGTTTAGCCTGGAGAAAAGGAGGCTGAGGGCAGACCTTACCACTCTCTACAACTACCTGAAAGGAGGTTGTAGCCAGGTGGGGGTCAGTCTGTTTTCCCAAGTAGCAAGCAATAGGACAAGAGGAAATGGCCTCAAGTTACACCAGGGGAGGTTTAGATGGGATATTAGGAAAAATTTCACAGGAAGGGTTGTCAAGCATTGGAACAGGCTGCCCAGGGCAGTGGTGGAATCACCATCCCTGGAGATATTTAAAAGACGTGGTGCTGAGGCACATGATTTAGTGGTGGTTTTGGCAGTATTAGGTTAATGGTTGGACTTGATGATCTTAAAGGTCTCTTTCAACCCAAGTGATTTTGCAAGTCTGATTCTGTAAAGAGCTAATAAGCACTTTCCTCCTGGAGAAGGATCAAGACCAGGGAGGAAGACAAGGTGACAGAGTAGCACTGACGAAGGCGTTGAAGCTCCGCAGAAGGGAAGCCTGTTAGGACAGGGTGTGTTTGTTAATCTCTCCACTGACTCAGTCAATAGTCCCCCGATCACTCCACTAGTCCGTGGGCAGCTCCCATTCTGAATCACTGAGTCTCTTCCTCAGATATGAAGCCTGCTCATCTACCTCGGGGCTGGTGACTCTGCGGGGCACCCTGATGTTAGAAAGTGCAACGCTAATGATTCAAGAGATGCTTTCAGAGCTAGTTACATCCTGTTCCCTCTCACACATTTGAAAACTAGCATGTAGAATAGTTACTTGAGTACTTGACAGTACTGCCAAGATTTTTGTTTTTGAGGACAGAAAATACCAGGCCTGTTGAACAGCTTTCTTTCCCATTACTTAAGCCAAGTCGTCATTCACAAAAGACAAAGCCTAAGGAAAAAAGCCAAAACAAACTCTGATACAGAAGGAAGAGTGTTAGGGGCACAGCTCAGTCAATATAATCTTTAAACTAAACCTGCTTATGAAGTAGTGAGCCTGGGCTCCAGTGCAGATTGAGGTTTCAGTTAATGAGAAGTACCAGGAAAGAAAAGCCAGTGTAATTAAAAAGCCAGATAAAAAGAGTGTGAACTCTTCCATTCCTAGGCCTATCACCGAAAGCTTAGTTTTCCTTTGTTTCCCCCCACAAAGACTCAAACAGGCTAGCCTAGAAAGATGCATTTTCAGGGCTCCTAGAAAGATGCATTTTTGCTGCAGCTGTCCTCAGAAACCAGGCAAACCAATTCCCGATGCAGGGAACTCCTCTGTTAGCTTGGAGTTACTGAAAATAATTTCCTATTAAAAGCTGATCAAGCTAATTCAGGAAACAAGTGGCGGTGAGGAAAGGAACATGCTAAGGTGCAGTCAGCTTTACTATAAAGTTGAGTGACGTATTAGATACAGGCAACTCCACTATTACTATTCTTTAAAGTTGAAAGGATTAAGTCCTAGCTCATCCCTAAAGGGGAGAGGGATCCTAGGTCAGCAGAAAACATCAAAACACAACTGAAAGAGCAAATATCTTCAAACTCTAGCATCTTGTCCAGTTTGTTTTGTATAACTACAACCTGCTAGAGAAGGACTCGCAGGCACCACCCCAAGCACTCAGTGTGGTGTCAAGGCTGGCAGGACAGATGAATTAATTTTTTTTTACTTTATTTTAGGAGAAGCCAGGGATTAAAAGCCTGGCTGGAGCCCTGTACACACATTTCACTCTATCTTTGTTTGCAGTGTGCCTCCTGTGTTTGTCTAAGAACGCAATGCCATGGGCTTCAGCCGCACACAGAAAAAATCAGTGTTGCACAACCCGAGTGGCCTCAGAACATGGCAGGGTTGATTTTGAGGTTAGAGTTCACAGACAGACAGCAACGGCAGTAACACCGAGGGGGGAAAAATAATAAAATAAAATAATCAGAAATCAGGCAGGGTTGGGGCAGTTTGCCGGCTCGGTTTCCCTGCTAAAACACAAACCATAGGGAGGGCAGAGCCGCAACCGAGGAGCAAACGGAGGGCCGGGAGCCGCCGTCACGGCGTACCGGGAGCCCCACGCCACGCCGGGACCCCGCACCGGCAGCTCCACCGGCGCCCACCCGCGATACCTCAGAAAGGGGTTAAACCTCCCCGCCTTCCCTCGCAACAGCTCCGCGGGGGGCTGGAGCAGCTGGGAGAGCTCGCCTGCCTCCTTCTCCCACCGAGCGTTTCCCACGTTAACGCCACCTAATCCCCCCCTTCCCCGCCACGCACTCACCGCACCAGCGAGCCCACGCAACCCCGCGCCACCTCCATGGCCGGCCCGGCCGCGGGGCAGCGCCGGCCGCGACGCTTAAACGGCGTGGGCGGGTGGGCGGGCGATGCTCCTCCCCGCGGCGGGGCGGGGCGGGACGGAAACGGGATGGGACGGGAAGGGACGGGACGGGTCGGCCCCTCCGCCCGGTCCTTCCGCCGCCGCGGGAGCCGGGCCGGGAGGGGGTGCGCTGCCCGCTAGTCCTCTGTGTGTGTAGTCCCCCGTGTCCCCCCGCGCTGAGCCTCAGCCGGGTTCAAAGCTTTCCCGCAGCAGAGAGTGTGTGTGAAGTACCGCCCCCTTGGAATGACCCTTTCTTCAGGTGCCTTCCGCCTCGGGATTTCCCCGGGAAAGGGGCAAGAAGGGGCTCTGTTCAGCGGGCAGCCGAGCTGTGTGCTACATATTAGCTGGTTACAGCTAATATAGCAACAGGGGAAGCCAATCTCATTTGAAGCCTGTCGGCATTAGAGCAAAGCGACAGATTAAGTGTCTCAGCTTCTGATTTTAGAGCCTGTGAATAAGCTTACAGATTGGATTAATGGAGACAGTAGCTTCAGTGAGGGTATTTAGCGTTATTCCTACAGGCAGGGGAGCAGCGACTTCTCTTTACTGAGCAGGTGCGAAGGCAGTGTTTTTTCTTTTTATGTATGCTTATGGGCACGATTACTTTTTTTGGCTCTTTGTCAGAGCTGTCAAATCGCTGTTGCGCAGGGAAAACAGAGCCAGGAGCCTCAGAACCAGGCAACAGCCTGACCTAGGGCCAGCACCTGCACCTGGAAACCCTCTCACTGCCGGTCAGGGAAAAAGCGATGGAGGAGGCCCTTGCCACCAGCACCACTCAGGCTACCCCCAGGGTCAGGAATAGGTAGTTACCTGGATTGCTTTTCCTGCGCCAGCCTGTTTAGGGCAGGAAGAACCGCTCTCAGTATTTCTTTACTCTCCAGGCTTCCCTGGCAGGCAGGCTGATGCCTGCTAGGTGTCTTCAGTCCTTGTTTTTGGCTCTTATCAACTTCTTAGGGTAAATTGTTACCTCGGATAGCAGCTCCTTCCCAGCCTGGCAGAGTAAATAACACCTTTCCTCAGAGCAAAGCTTAGCTCAACAAACTTCCCACTAGGAAACTGAGCCCAGACTTTTACCTCAGCCTCCTCAGGGCTTGCAGGTGTGTGGGGACTGTCTCATATGTCAACAACTCCTTTTCCTTGCATTTAGTTTTTTCACAGTTCTGGGTCCCGTTCTGGACTCCCCAGTCTAAGAAGGACAGGGAACTGCTGGAGAGGGTATAGCAAAGGGCTACGAAGATGATTAGGGGGCTGGAGTATCTTTCCTATGAGGAAAGACTGAGGGAGTTGTGTCTTTTTAGTCTGGAGAAGAGAAGGCTGAGGGGGGATCTCACCAATGCTTACAAATACTTAAAGGGAGGGTGCCGGGAGGAGGGGGACAGGCTTTTTTCAGTGGTGCCCAGTGATAGGACAAGAGGTAACAGGCACAAACTTGAATATAGGAAGTTCCATCTGAACATGAGGAGGAACTTCTTTCCTTGGAGGGTGGCAGAGCACTGGAACAGGCTGCCCAGAGAGGTGGTGGAATCTCCGACTCTGGAGACATTCCAAACCCGCCTGGACACCATCCTGTGCAACCTGCTGTAGGTGGACCTGCTCTGGCAGTGTGGTTGGACCAGATGATCTCCAGAGGTCCCTTCCAACCCCTGTGATTCTGTGATTCTATGATTTGTCCCTGAATATGTCACAGAGAGTGGAGAATGGGGAGCAGTAAATAGTTCTCTGAGCACTGGACTCCAAACAGCCTATTTTCCCCTGAATATGTATCTTGTGGTTGACTGTGGGCCACAGATGAAGTTATTTATGCAAAGTGGTGCATTTGTGAGGAATTCTTACCAAGTGTTTCTCTACTGTCAAAAAACTTGCAGCTTTTCCTGCTGTGGAGGGAGAAAACAGGAGAGAAGGAAATGTTTTGTCCGATGGCCTGTCTCTTCCTACCTCTGCCTGTGGAAGACAAGGGAGAGCACCCGTTAGAAACCATATCAAAACTGCAGAAACTTTAAGGATTTTTCCAAACAGGCTGGGGCACGAATATCTGGAGGAGGTGGAAATTTGGTTTTGTAGAAGCTTAGCTTTCCTCCGGTCATGAGCCTCCTCCCAGAGGTCTCTGCAGAGACATCCAACCAGTGCAGTCTCTGCTGAGCAGACCTCGAGGTGACATACCCGCTGCAAGGCCTGCCGCAGCTCGAAGGCAGGGACAACATATTTTGCAAGGACATCCTCCTCCAGTGGCATCGCTGCTTCAACTTGCATGGCAGTTGTCACTACAAATACAAACTCAGCCGTTGACTTAAGAGTAACAGGAAAAACATGTCCTCTTGAAGTCTGTCCTGATCCGTGAGGAGAGAAGGGTATTACCTGTAGTTTCACAAGCTGCACTAATACTCCCTTTTTTCTGAATGCGCAGCAGTAAAGCCGTCAGATGGGTAAAATCACTGACCCAGCAGTTGGGCACCTCAGCAAAGAAGCGTCTTTGAACACCGACAAGACAGCGTACTGAGATGAGATGCGTGCAGAACTTACTGAGGAAGAGTATAAAACAGTAGCACGAGCCGAATCTGGCAGACAGAGGCAAAAAGTGAGATCTCATTAAAAACAGATGTGACAAGATAATGTTCAGTATAAGGACACTAGCAGTAAGAGGCAGAATCATCCCACTCTTTTACAGGGAGGGAAAACGAACTGTAGGTTGAGGTGAGGAGGCCAGAATACTTCACAACCTTCTGCTTCAGTCATCACTGAAAACATTAATCATGCAGGGGACAAAGTACGTGGCTGATGTTCAAGGGAGTGAACACTAGAGGTGGAGTTAAATAAGCAACTGTGTTAATCCCTCTTAGTAAATTACTGTCTTACTGTCCCATTGCTGAGGTGCAGTGACTGACTCCATATGTGCGACTTGTCCACTGCAGTTCAAGTTAAACAAGTTTGCTTAAGTCGCTCCTCACAGGGGTCATAGTGCTATGAAAAAAAGGTCTGCACATGGCATGTTTAACGGGTGGAGAAGGCACTTGAAGTAGTTTTGCGTGCGGCTTCACAGTGGTGAAGGTGCAGTATCAGGCTGGGTTTTTCTTACCACCCTTCAAAAAAAAAAGTTGATAAGTTGGAACAAACTCAGAGGCAGTGGGAGTGATCATGGATCCCGAAAACATGGTGTGTAGGCTCTGTAGTTTGGGATATAGGAAGATTGGGTAGAGATGTGAATCACGGGCTTCAGTGATTTTAGAGAACTCTGTGAAGAGGAATGGAATAAAATTTTCTTTATGCCTGCAGGGGCTTAACCCGTAGGAAAGGAGAATTAAAATTAAGTTGTCCATTAAGAAACATTTCAGCTCTAAGGTGGCTGTTAGGTGCTGGGATCAGTTGCCTACTGAAGATGGGAAGTTGAATTACACACGGACATTGCTTGGGCCAGCGTTCAAATGACACAAAGGACAAATCAGGACACCAAGGATCAATTTGGAAGGTTCTTCTATTTTTCAAACCTCCAACAAATTACGCGAGAGAGATTAATGCAGACCGAAGTGTTCCTGGACCTTGCCTCCCTTGACTTAAGGCCCTTACCCTAAGAGGGGAGTGCAAGAAGTGAACAGGTGTACTTACAGCAGCATTAGCAGCAAAGGTACCAGATTACAGGGGTTGGCTTAGATTTGCAAAAGCTAACCTTCTGTTCAGCCCTTCTTGACCTTTCCTGTTTTTGGCTAAATCTGATCCTGATTTCTGTTAGAACCATCCCTGTGACCCCACCATAGTACATTCAGTTATTTCTTACCCCTTCCATAGAGACCCAACTTTCTATTCTTCACCGTGTCCTCAAAATAATTTGTTTCTAAACTGCTTTTATTTTTTCATCAGATTTCTATCTCCACTGCCTCTGCTTCTGCTTTATTTCCGTCAGGCTGTTCCTGTTAAAGATTTGGTTGTTCATTCCTAACATTTGTATTAACCACTACTGCACCATCACTGAAAGTTTTTAAGAGCAAATTAGACTAGCATCCGTTACAGAAGGCTTAGATCCAGCTGATTATTTTGAGATAAGACCGTGGAGTAAAAGATCTCACGAGGTTGCTTTTTATCATTTTCTGTCTTTTTCAGAATCTTTCTTTCAGAAACCATATTTTATAATGCCTAACAGCTTTGGAGCTTTGCAGGAGCCACCGAGTGTTCTTATTAGCTGCACAGGAGGGGATGAGGCTCCTCCTAAAGGTAATCTCGCTGCTCTGCAAGGCTGTACAGAAGAAGCTGGGAACGTTTTTAGGTACTAATTAAAATCCTCTGTAATTGGCTAGAAATGGTTCTGTGGCCAGCAAAGAATCCAGCCCTGTGTGAACAAAAGACTAACCCTTTGCTGCAGTGAACCATCCGGCACAGAAATATGTTTTTTATTATGAAATTTTACGGGTGAGTGTTTTGTTCTTTTTGGTTTTAATGATTTTAACAGTAGAATCAAGAGAGTGTTGATGAATGGGCACATGCTGTATACATGGGAAAAAAGACCCTGCCAAGAGTATTTTAGTGGTGTGAAATTCTTCAAACACAATTTTAGATTTTCTTGGTTCATAGTTAGACAGGATATCAAAATCAGAAGGTCGGGCTTTGCCCTCATTTACCCCCTTTGTAATACTGTATTTGTGAATGAATTGCAGATATTTGTGGGCAGCATTTAGCCGAAAGCTGCCTTATTGAGAGCTACATTGTGACAGCAGTAATGAAAAGCAGAAATGTTGCCCATGAGATTCATTATTGAAGATAATGTACTGGAAAATTAGTATTTGTTTATTCTGATCATGCCAAGGATAATCTGAAATCTTTTATTTTACGCTTCAAAAGTTGCAACTTCAAAAATGGGTAGGTTCCAAATAAAGTTAAATCACTGTTACTTTTTTTATTTTGTTTGTTTCTAACATCTTTACAGTTTAATATTGTTTAGTGATACTCCCTACAAGAGTAAAAGAAAATATTCATAAAGAAATATAACTTTTTATTTTATAAGCAGTTAAATTTTATTTTATGAGGCTTTTCTCCACAAAATGAGAGGCTATCAAGTATGGAATTGTCCCATAGCTGCACAGTGATGTTATGGTTTTTATAGCAGATTTTGAAGAGCTTCAGACTCCAGGCAACGCTCCAGAACTACTGACCCCCAGACTGAATTGTGAGCTCATGCTTCTTTGTAGCTGCACTAATTAATTGAAAAAGTAGATTTAAAAAATCTTGGACAAGACGTATCCCTAGTTTATGTCTTATATGGCATGCTTTTGAAGTGTAATTAAAAAAGACAACGATTGTATTTTGCTTTTGTCCAAAACATAAAGACTGAGGCAGTAATAATCAGATAGCTCTATGGGGGACCTTCCTGAGGGTCCCACTGCATTTGAATCAACGTGTTGCAGACTGTGATGTATTGACCTCTGATCAGTCACTTATAATTTTTAATTTTAATGATCAGTCATTTTTAAGGGAGGCACAAACAGGACCTGGATTCATAGATGCTACACAGTAGTCTATGTGCATGTGAAATTTCCAAAGCAGCTCCACTTGGAAATTTTTAAGGACCACAGATTGAAATGGACAGAGAAAAATATCGCTATGGCTTACTGCTTTTAGATTCTGCTCTGGTACTTTCGCTGTCTGGATGAAAAGGCTCTCGGTAAGCTTCAGGAGCTCTCAAAGTCAAGTGACTGTCAGACCTAGTTTGGAGTCCAAGCCTGACTTAGGAGCTAAACACCTTCTGACCAGAGCTGGCCTGCATCTGCACCCATCCCTGCAAAATACCCAGTTGGTGTTCAGACTCTAGCAGGTATTTTTTCACACTCTATTTTCACATGCATGTAGCTGCCTTTTATAATCCCTTAAGAACAGGAGCAGCTGTTAGTCATTGGGTTGGTCTGTGGTGCACCCCAACACCCACTGGTTTCCCTCAGGCCTGCCTTTAGGTGGGTCAGGCTGCAGAAGGAGGGGAAGGAAGGTCTGTAGGTCCCAGATCTGAATAGCTGAGCCTCACTATCCACCCCTTTGCTTTCCACCATTGCTCAGCTGCAGCTTCCTGCCCCTGGTCACCTCGGTTCCAAAGTCCTTGTCCTCTCCCACCTCATGACCTCAGATTTCTGTTTGTGCCTCCCTCGGCGGCGCCAGCCCATGTAGCCATCTCCTGGTCCATCTACCCCTCAGTTTGGCTTTGCTGGTTTTGACTCTGACCATTGGTTAATATGCCTGACAAACCCAATTATTGTGGGACACAACATTTCAAAGCATGAAGTTACTACACCCTTTCACTTATGGTGAGGCTAGAGCAGGTGTGCATCGATAAGAAGTCTGGATGATTCTTGAGAAATCATGCCGTTTATCACTTTGCTTCAGCCTGGCATGTTTTCCTGGTGGTCTACCATCCAAGTAGCACCCAGCCTGGTCTTGCTTAGTTTCTGAAATGAAGCAAGGGGGACATGTTGAGGAGGATACGGGGCTGCCAGCCTTATCTCAGGGTCACACTCAAGCCATTCTCTTTCTGACAGATACTAGGGGCATACTACTACCACCTGATAAGAGAGCTCTTAAACACACCCAGAGCTGGAATATCCACTGTCATGTTCACCCATGTTCCTGTGATGAGTGACTGAGAATGACTGTTCCTGTAACGCCTTACTGCAGAGTAACTTTGGAGCCAAAAAAGCAGAAGTGAGTCTGGATGTCAGTCAATCTGCTGGCTTCCATGAGGTTAAAAAACCATGGTTATATATGAACATGTGTTCATGGAGCAGAGATCACGAGCTTCTTCCACACAGGTCCCCAAGGTTAACTACTTTTATCATTGTTTTGTCACCTTTGGACGTGCATGTCATACAAATGAATCTCTTCTGAAATACCACCGAACTCCTGGAAAGTTATATCAAATCTTCATTTTGTCTGTAAAGTGTAGTATGCTGAGGAAATTGTAACTACTGCTTGGGTCTTCTGCAAATCTGAAATTAGGAATTGATATCTCTGGAGTCAGAGTCAGTAAAATCTTTGGGATGCTTTCAGGAAGGTACCCCAAAACATCCTGTGGGCCTCAATTTTATGTGTGCCCATTTTTTGTGTGACTAAACCCAAAGTAATTCCCTGGAATCTGAAGACCTATTTATTACAAATCACCTTAGGTTGATCATGAATTGTGATGGTCTGAGGAAACATCTTCACTTAGACGGAGACTGTTTCACCCTAGGTGAAGGATAGTGCTCTCTGATGGAAAACCCCACACTCTTGATCAACTGGTAGAGGGCATAACATAAATCTGTGGTTTAAGTAACCATCTCTGGAGGAAATTGAAAGGAGGGCTGTAACTTTTCCATGTGGTATCATTGCCTAGTGAAGAGTTGCCAGAGAAGTAATATTTCCAGTTATTTCACTAGGTTAGGAGCCTGATAAACAATTATGTATTTGCAGTGAGAACAAATGGCTGAAGTGCTTTTGTGTGGATACGTGTCCCACTGGCTCTGAGTCACTAAACTCAGTGTTGCCTATGCTGCTCCTTCCCGTAGAAATAGACTTCACGTCCCCTAAACAAGCAGTCAACTGTGCCCCTCCTGCCCTCTGCAACACTGACCAAATATCAGATTGCTGATAAGTTTCTGTACTCTTGCTTATCCTCTAAAAAGAGGATTTGTCCTCCTCCTATTAGGATGGATCCAATCATCTGGTTCTCCATAGCTTTTCTCGTCTCCGTAGTGTCATTCCTTTTTCTCCTTCAGGTAGACATATACACATATAACACCACATGTGATAGCATTAGATTCCTGTAATCAGCTCCATGTCCATATAGTTGGAGAGAGTTGAGCAATCACATGAAATATTACCAATCTTTTAATAAAAGAGTCTTAAACTCCTTTCTACCCCAAGCCCAGATGTTATTGGCCTCTCTGAATAACAACAGAAATCTTATAGCCACTCTTTGAGGCTGAAGAAATCTATTTTTATAATTTGTATGACATATATACATATGTATGTAGCAGCTGTAGCCTCTTAATTTCATGGTGGTTTGTTGTAATCTCACACATGGTCAGAGGAGGTAGTTCGTGCAGAAGGTGAGAAATGCAAAGGGGTCGTTCTTGTGGTAATTAATTCTCTATTCATCTGATGGATTTTCTGTTCAGGCCCAGCTGAGTGGGTTAGCAAAACAATGACAGATGGCAGCAGATTATTTCAAACACTTCTTTGTTAGTGGGTAATCGGCACAGATATTCTCCCCATGCCCCCTTCACTTAGGGCTCAGTCAAAGCTCATTAGGTAAATGTGAAGACTGTTGATTTTGATGGGGACTCAGCAAGGCCTCTGTCTCAACGACTTTCTCAGCTAACTTTGGCCTATTCAGCATTTTTGAATGTTTCAGAGTTGGTTTGTTTGTTTTTAAAGAAAGAAGCAAGCAATGCTGATGCAGTCACTCTTGGGGACTAGTAGGGGAGAGAACAAGCTGCACTTTTATATGCACAATATACTGCCATAAGCATATCCAAGGTAAAAGGTCAGCCTGTTTTAACTCTATGAGTTTTATGCCAATTAAGTTTAATTTTTAGGGAAAGCGTAGGGATGAGGGATCCGGCTGAAATGTGTGCTCTGGCTGCCTTCTGAGCTGCACCTCCTGGAAGAAGTCGACGAGAAAGCTGTATTTGGGCCAGGAACTCAGGTCTGCTCAGAGTGGATTCTCAGAGGCTCTTGGCATCAGGTGTCTTGTGAAGGTTTTGGCCATCCCTGCTGAGGTTTGCCAGCTGCTGCCTACTTGCTTCCGCTTTGAGGCACACTTTCTTAGCCTGATCTGTTGTTTTAGTCTAAACCTTGTTGCTGTTCCTGGGGCAACCTTCTCGAGATTGGTTGTATTTCATGTTATTTCCACAGATGTAACTGAAGCGCCTTACCCTGTTTCCACATATCAACTATATTCATATCTAACTGGCTTTTCTGAATAGCCCATTCCTTTCTGGGACGCTGGCTCCTGCTCAGTGTCAAATGTCAGTTTTGCTTCTTAGAATAGGTACGTGTAGACCCAAGAAGGGATCGTTCCTGTCTGAGATTACATCTTTAGTCTTTCCCTCCTAACACTCATATGCTTAAAAGCGCAAAAGCATTCAGTGTGCAGCGCCAATATCATAGAATCATAGAATGTTAGGGGTTGGAAAGGACCTCTGAAGATCATCTAGTCCAACCCCCCTGCTAGAGCAGGTCCGCCTACAGCATGTTGTTGACAGAGGCTATGGAAGCGTTAACCAAGGAGATTCATGCGCAGAAATTAATTCCTCTCACGGAGCTCAAGGAGAGCCATAGGGTGAGGTTTTAAAGCGCCGCTCTTGTGCTTCTGAATTGCAGCCCATCAGCAATGCCAGAGGTGCAGAGCGGGTCTGGCGCTTGTCCTGGCTGGCTGACTGGGACAGATGGGGCAAGTCCAGTACAGCCAGTGCCAGTGTGCATCCAGCAGGCAGCACAGGCACGGGTGGATGTGAGCCCGTGGGCACAGAAACCCATGCCCATGTAGGACTGCCCTCTATCGGCGAGCCAGCCCGGCTGAGTTGGCCTCTGGAAAAGTGGGGGGTTTTGGGGGTATGGGCAGGGCTCAAGTTAGGGCAAGTCACAGCTGCACAAACCCTGAACTGACAAGTGGTGCAGGATGGCAAGACAGCCCCGGGGCACTCCCAGGCAGCAGCCATCTGCTCCTCACTTCCACGACTTTCAGGAAAACAAGACCAGAAAAGCATCAAGTGTTGCTAGATCAATAACAGCATCAGATTTTGTCATAGCCTCTCAGGTGTACACAGGTGATGGCATCTGAAGTGTCCCCAGGTGTACGAGGCAGAGCTGACAGAATAATCCGTCTGAAAACAGCCTGGTTTAAAACTTCCAGACAGAACATGTGTTTCAGAGCAAGATAGTCCATCGGACATTCTTGATCCAAACCCTGGCCGGAGGTGTGCTGTGTCATGTCATTCTTTTTTCCATCTGGCTTTGGCAGCTTATTTTGCTACTGAACAGAGTCAGGGTGAACGGGAATTTGCCCACTTCTGAAATTAAAATCCAGAAGTGTAGAGTCCTGCACCTGAGCAGGAATAATCCCATGCACCAGTACAGGTTAGGGGCTGACCTACTGGAAAACAGTTCTGTGGAAAGGGACTTAGAGTACTGGTGGACAACAGGATGACCATGAGCCAGCAATGTGCCCTTGTGGCCAAGAAGGCCAATGGCATCCTGGGGTGCATCAAGAGGAGTGTGGCCAGCAGGTCGAGGGAGGTCATCCTCCCCCGCCACTCTGCCCTGGTGAGGCCACATGTGGAGTATTGTGTCCAGTTCTGGGATCCCCAGTTTAAGAAGGACAGGGAACTGCTGGAGGGGGTGCAGCAAAGGGCTATGAAGATGATCAGGGGACTGGGACATCTTTCTTATGAGGAAAGACTGAGGGAGTTGTGTCTTTTTAGTCTGGAGAAGAGAAGGCTGGGGGGGGATCTCATCAATGTTTACAAATACTTAAAAGGAGAGTCCCAGGAGGAGGGGGCCAGTCTTTTTTCGGTGGTGCCCAGTGATAGGACAAGAGGTAACAGGCACAAACTTGAATATAGGAAGTTCCATCTGAACATGAGGAGGAACTTCTTTCCTTGGAGGGTGGCAGAGCACTGGAACAGGCTGCCCAGAGAGGTGGTGGAGTCTCCGACTCTGGAGACATTCCAAACCCGCCTGGACACCATCCTGTGCAGCCTGCTATAGGTGGACCTGCTCTGGCAGTGTGATTGGACCAGATGATCTCCAGAGGTCCCTTCCAACCCCTGTGATTCTGTGAACTGTTGGTAACTGCCAAAAAGAATCTCTCTCAAATATCAGATATAGTACATGTTCTGGTTTACAAATGTTTAAAGATACAGTAGGATTTCTGCATAGTTACACTTATTTTTAATGATCTGCCTTTTAACTTCTCTCCCTCAAAGCCCTTTGATGCAGATAAATAGCCAGAAAAAACATTTGCCAAGAATTGTTGTTTTCTGGGAAACAGAGACAGCAGTCCAAATTCAACATGGGTAGGAATAAAAGGTTTCTGATGGTTAAAACTGACCTACATATTTTCTATCCATTATTTTCTAATTATCAATATGTGATTTGAATACCAACCAGTTCTGATTTTAAGGATTTCAAATGAATATACTTGGCTGTCAGCAGGTGGCTCTGTGTTAAGACCGAGTTCTATTCTCAATGTACGAGCAGAATTGGAACCATTTCAAACAATCTATTTTATTTTTTAAGCCAACAGGAAGGTAATAACGGCCTGTGATTTGTCCATAGGAAAGATATTTGTCAGAAGAAAGATAAGAAAATGAAAATCTCTTGCTTGAAGGGAACCATGGTAATGTTGACCTTACACTGCTAGAGGAAACATCTAGTCATTTTAAGAGTAGCCATGTCAGCTCTGCTAGATATGCAACCAGGTTTTCAGGTTCAAGCATTTTATTTCTGTTTGAGGGTTTGAGTTTTTGTTTTCTTTTAAGATTCCCCACTACTTATATAAAGGACATTTTCTAGGTATGATGCCACAGAGTCACAACAGTTTTAGTGAAAGCACTGAAACTTAGGATCTTATCTATTTTACTGCAGTAAATGGGATTTTTTCAATTTGTTTTGGTGGGATTAGGATTGGCTCCTCGGTGCTTCGTAGTATCAGGCTGAGGGTTGCTGCAGTGGCTCTCTGGCAGGGCTGCAGCTCAGAGGGAGTCTGAAGCTAACCCAGCTGCAGCAACAGCCTCATGAATATATAACAATATATCCTTGTTTGAAGTTGTTTGTGTAGCTATCAAAACCATGTTCATGCTCTCACCCAGGAAGCTTTGCAGCTAGCGAAGGTAAAGATCAACTCAGGGATCCCCTGCACCCGGTGCTCTGTGTGTGACTCTTGTTTCTCAGTTTGGCTTTTTTCAGTCTTTCTTTGGTAACTGAATTTGCATGCTGCTCTGCGCATGTGTCTTCTCCAAAGGAAATCTACAGTTTAATTAGATAAACAATGCAATGTACTGGATAAATGAGAGGAACGTGCTTTCCCGGTATTTCAGTTATCTTCTTATTTTAATGGTGGGAAGCAGTTTTCTTTTGTAAGCAGGTGAGAGGATCCTGTACAAATGTATGTTTAAGAGCCTTTATGAATGTATGAGAATAGTGAATTTGACTTAGGTTTTGAGAGAGAAAACTGGCTTATGCTGGGTAAATAGGCTGTGGAGAGCATACAGTGTTTAAGGAGAGGGCAAAAAAGGACTGTTATGTTAGTCACAGCTAAATATTCCTGACCATTCCCATAGTTCAGTATATAGGTTGAATTAAATGTACTTACAGCACTTACACTTAAGGTGTTTTGATCTTTTTCATGAGATTCAGAAAGAAATTACGTCCTTTTCTGAAATTCAGTTCTGATGTATCTTCCAGTCGTACCAATACTGTTCTGCGACAATCTGCTTGGCCGTGAATTATTGCTCTGTAATTAGAGTTTTATTTCCAGTTTATTTGGGGGTGAGGGGATTTTTTGTTTGTTTTTAGTATTCTACTTCACTCAAGGTATTGGTTTACCTAAGATAAACCTGAAGTAAGCCTTTAAAGGAACAAAGAAGAACCTCGGATTCCCAAGCTTCCCTGTGTACCCTGCTTTTCAATACAGCCTTGCAATGGCAGAGAGGTACTGATCATCACGTTACTGCATTACAAAGAAGAGTTTTCCACTGTTTTGGTTGCAGACTGGTGCGACCTAGCACATGTTGTTCACCTTGCTCTTTTTAAGCTTTAAAACAATGAAGATCAGTTTAGATCTCCAGGTGTCCCAGGGTACAGTAGTTTACTGCTAACATCTGTATGCTGATGGTGCTTATTTGCTTGTTCCTTTATGTCTTGGAAAAGATGTTGTCAAAGGGTCCTGTAACAGCCACTAAGGAGGGATCACAGAACTGCAGAATTGCTGAGGTTGGAAGGCACCTCTGGGGATTGCTTCATCCAACCCATCTGCTCAAAGCAGAATCAACTAGAGCAAGTTGCTCAGGGCTGTATCCAGCAGGGTTTTGAGTCTCTCCAAGGATGGAGACTCCATAGCCTCTCAGGGCAACCTGTGCCAGCGGTCAGTCACCCTTCAAATAAAAAGCAGACAAACTATTTTATGTTTAAACAAAATTATTGTAGTTCAATTTGTGCCCATTGCCTCTGGGTTTGTTGCTGGACACCACTGAGAAGAGTCTGACTCCATCTTCTTTACTCCCTCCCGCCAGGTATTTATGTACTTTGATAAGATCTTCCTGAGCCTTCTCTGCTCAAGGCTAAACAATCCCAGCTCTCTCAGGCTCTGCTCTTATGTCAGATGCTCCAAGCCCTTAATCATCTTAGTGGCCCTTTGCTGGATTACTCCAACATGCCTGTCTCTCTCTCTTGTACTGGGGAGCCCAGAACTGGACCCAGCATTCCAGATGTGGCCTCACCAAGGCTGAGCAGAGGAGAAGGATCACCTTTTTCAACCTGCTGACAACACTCCTCCCAGTGCAGCCCAGGGCACTGTGTGGCTTCTTTGTGACAAGGGCACATTGCTGGCTCATAGTCAACTTTTTCACCAAGACCCCCAGGTCTTTTTTGCAGAGCTGGTTTCCATCCAGTCATCTCCTGGAGTGTATAGTACTGGTGCATGGGGCTGTTCCTCCACAGATGTAGGACTTAGCACTTCCTTTCACAGAACTTCACAGAGTTCCTGTCTGGCCATTTCTCCAGCCTCTTGATGTCCCTCTGAATGGCAGGACAACTATCTGGCCTATCAACCACTCCTCCCAGTTTTGTATCATCCGTAAACTTGCTGAGGGTGCACTCTATTCCATCATCTAGGTTGTTACTAAAGAAGTTAAACAGTATTGGACCCAGTGTCAAGCCCTGGGATATGCCACTGGTGACTGCTTCCTGCTGGACTTTGCGCCACTGATCACAGCCCTCTGGGCTCAGATGTTCAGCCAATTTCCATCCCACTTCATTGCCCGCTTATCTAGCCTGTACCTTATCAGTTTGTCTATGAGAATGTTACAGGAGACTGTGTTGAAAGCCTAACTGAAGTCAAGATAAAGATCAGACTGTGTTGAAAGCTTAATTGAAGTCTAGATAAACACCAACTCTTCTCTCCTCATCCACCGAGACAGTCATCACACCACAGGAGGCCATCAAGTCAGCTAAGCGTGATTTCCCTTTCATAAATCCATGCTCACTATTTCCAGTCACCTTCTCGTCCTTAATGTGTTTTGAAATGGTTTCCAGGATAATTTGCTCCATCAGCTTCCCAGGGATTGATGTGAGGCTGACTGGCTTGTCATTCCTGTGGTCCTCCTTCTTGCTCTCCTTGATGATACGGGTGACATTTGCCTTCTTCCAATGCTCAGGAACCTTCCCAGATCACCATAACATTTCAAAGGCAATCAAAAGTGGCATCACAACATCAGCCAGTTCCCACTGCACTGGTCGGTGCGCCCCATCAGGTCCCGTGGGCTTGCATGTGTCCGGTTCAAGAGGGAGAGCTTCAGATTTAAAGCAGGTCCTGTGGGAAGAAGCCTCGCTGAGACTTTTTCAGCTCTTTCTTCCAAACAGCTCTTATCAGCTGGTCTTGGACACGGCTGGCTAAACTCCTGTGGCAGGGGAGTGGGCTCGGAGCCCTGGCTGAATTTGTGGGGCTGGCTATTGGGATAAACTGATTTGCAGGAGGAGTAAATGGGAAGTGGAACTCCAAGGAGCCATAAACAGTGATGAAACTCTGGGTTTTGTGCTTCTGTCAGTGGGGAGAAGAAATGAAATTTAATGAAATTCTACTCTTCTATGGCTACTATGAGTCACTATGCATTTATTTCAGCTGAGCATCCTTTTTGCATGGGAAGTTTGACTATACTGCCTCCAGAGTGATTTACTGCTCCTCAGTCTCTTCTTCAGGAATTGGAGAACTGAGAACAGAAATAGCTGGATTAAAGCTCACACACTTACAGAACTTGCTTAAACTGAGAGGTGCAGACAATGTGAAAGTTATTTACAGATAGAACACCACAGACTTTCTTTCTTTCTTTAATAATAATAATAGCAACAACAACAATAATGACAATAATAATAATGTGTATATATAATAATAATTGTTGTTATAATAATATTCATTATATATATTTTTACCTAAAAATGACAACTTCACCATACTTGAGAGTTTTTCTGATTTGCACACTGCTCTACTGATTTATGTGATCCTTGATTTCTAGCGTTCATTACAAAATAATGAGAAACTCTTTAAAACTACACTTGTATATGGTACAGTACAAAACCAGTGCTAGTTTCCAGAGGACAAAGAATAACATTGCAAAAGAGAAACACAAGAATGCCACACACATATCTGCATTTTTTAAATGTTTTCATCATGAAATCTCTCTATGATGGAGATGAGCTTAAATGCAACTGATACCAGTGGGTGCAGAGCATTCATTGAAATTGCACATGCTCACATGAGGAGTTAGTAAGATCTTTGGTTTCTTGATCCAAAGTAGGTTATCGGATATATAATTCATCTTTTCCTTGACTTTATAAAACATCTAAAGGTAATTATTCTTAGCTTCCAGTATAATAAGTACAGAAGAAGGATGTCTTAGACAAAGCTATGGATAAGAAAAGTCTATATGAAATATTAGGTCTATATGAATTATAAGAACTTTCATGTCTTGTTATTTGTTTTCAGTTTGTACACAGGTTTAGATTTACTACTGACTACGAAGTCAGTGGGGGATATGCTGGTGTAAATAACTGGCCTTAATCTCTTCTGAAGTCAGGTTACATCTGTAAGACTAATTCCTCCTCCCACTGCTGTTTTATGTCTAGATGGAACAGTGCAGGGATACAGTGCATCTGAAAAAATCTCCAGTAAAATATAAGTGATTTTCTCCCAAACTTTGGAAATGCAGTATTAAAAACTGGGGAGCCCTTGTATGTTGTACATTTATTTCTACATTTGAAAAGTGAATGCAAAATACCAATATTCTATTAATGCAGCATGTCTCGTCCCTTTTACAAATAATAAATGATTATGCCAGGTGCAAGGGAAGAGAAAACTTAACATTAAATTTCTAAGATTCTATATGTATGTATAATAATGACTATATTTTACATTAACATATTTCGTCTGAAATGTTAAGTGTGACCCTAAGGCCTGTTGAGCACCTGAAATAACACTTTAGAATCACACAGTGTCTCCAGAAGTCCTGACTATGTGTCACCTGATGGATGCAAGTATCTGTGTTGCAGAAGACTGTTAGCTATTATTTCAGTACAAAGACACTGGACAGTTTCTGAGGAGTTAGGGTGATAGTCACACCATGCCATGACCCAAGTTGTGTCACCTTGTGCCAGTAGAGGCTTTGACCCCCGTCTTCTTAAGTTGGGCTCACCGGCATCATCTGGTGGTACTGCTCAACAAGACCAACATCAAACAGCGCTCAGCCAGAGAGAGTATCTGTGTTTCTCAGGAGAACAATGTGTCACTTACGGCAATGGACAAACAAAAGTGATGGAATTCCGATTTTAGTTCCATGTTGTCCGACAGCCTGGCTAATAATGCTTGAATTCATTTCAAAATAGAATAAACCAGTATTTCCACTATGAATATCCAATTCTCGGTCTCGTAAGTGACCGTTAATGTCACAGTATCTCGAAGGACTGCTGCCTCGCTGATGCAGCAACAGTGCGCTTTCATATATAGTTCTGCTTTCTCAAATAGCCTTAAATTCAAATACCACCAGTGCATATTTATGACTAAAAGAAAAGCACTGTTAAAAGACACAGACCTTTCACACTTAAAGAGGTTTCCAGCTTAATGTGATAAAGTTTATCCCTTCCCTGCTAACCTCTTTAATACCTAACATAATCTTGCTGTGTGAAGTGTGTCTGTCCTCAGCAAACATGTCTAAACAAATGTTTTTCTTTCCACTCATTAATACTTTGAAAGTGATTGTGACAGGTGGCTGGAGATACAAACACTCAGAAATTTTAAGATAGTTTTTGTCAGCCTTTGCTGAGTGATAAAAAACCTACTCTGGTCTCATTTTTCATCTATTATATAAATGCCTATTTAAAAATATTATTTTTCTACCATTCAATTAACACTGAAAAATAAGACTGCATGGAAGTATATGAATATTTTTTTTCAAATGGTATTGGCACATTTCCATTAGCAGTGATTTTGACCATAACTTCTAGGAGGAGGAAAATGCTCCTTTTGGAGCTGATTAACTTTCCACAATGCAAGCTGGGCACTGGAGGAGGCATTCCATCTCTGTGATAAGATAGACTTCTGCCTGTGAAACATGGTTTTGGCAATTTTTTTTCCCCTCCTGCAAATAGGTGCAATTCCACTGATTTATCCAATTCATCCCAGTAAGTGTTGGCAAGAGGACTCAGACCTCAATTTTGAATCTGTTTTTTTCAGTGAATTGGGAAGCAATAGTTTTAATTACTATAAAAATTCTGAGTATTCACTAAAAGAATAACAGCTTTTAGTAAAACTGAATGTCGGCAGCTAACTGAAGAAAAGAGTAGTGTAGTAGGTTGTGATATTAACGGAGCTTGTGGTGGTAGTGTGCATAAAAGGTTGCAGAGAGTGAACATCTAAATGCTGTGGTTTAGGGTATGCACTGAAGTATGCAGCATAATTGAATGGATTTCAGTAACTATATAAAAGCAACTGCAATTAAAAAGCCTTCTGAACATTAATTCTCGTACCATCTGTATGAGGTGGGTCTGCAGTACATTGTTTGTATGCATGGTTTTCATAGCAGTATACAAGGGAAATAGCAGATGATTTTTTATAACTAAAATAGTAACTTTTAGGAGGATGCTGACATACAGATTTCTACTTCTCTGTGTTGTCAAATACATACCTTCCCATTCTGTGATGAGAAAGGGCACACTTTGACCTCCGATCCATTTTACTCTCAAATTCACTGTGTAAATATAATGGGCTGTAAAGTACAGAAGTACAAACTGTTGTAGGGCATTTTAAAATTAAAACTTCAGGAGCAAAACCCATGGAAATCCAGAGTTAGTGTCAACACTTATTGCTCTTTTGGATAAAAGTAGTTCTTGTGCTGACTGAACACAACACGCATATAAAATGCAGTACCCTATAGTGCTATTGTCATGTCTGGTGCATGGATTAAAAGAAAATGGAAATTCCCCTTTCCGTTGCCGATGAATGATTTGTCGCATTCCTTAGTGTTGGGGAGATGTTTTAGGAAAGACTTAACTGTAACACGCTGTGAAATGGAAACTGCTGTAGGAGCCATAGTCCTGACTTCTCTCCATTTTCAGTCTTGGCACATTTTGTATAGTTTCCCTGCTGGCATAAAGGAAAACAAATAATTTAAACAGGCTTGGTAGCTCTAGGAAGTTACCAGGAAAAAAAGTGTGGTTTGTGTTAATTTGATATAGTGGCTTAAGTCTTATTTTGTTATTCAAAGATCGCCTTGCACATCTCCTGTGCATACACTGAACAGATCCAGCCTTGCTGTGGGAACCAACGTAGCTCTAATACTGATAGCAGAATGGTTGGTGGTAAATGATATTTTTATTGCTTTAATTGAAGCCATTGCCAACAGGAACTGAATTCTAGATGAAATATGGAGAATACTGCCTGTGGGCCCCTAGATAAGTGCTCCGATACATGTCAATTTCTCTAATACTGTGAGATTAGCTGGTGTAGTCAAAGGGAAAATATCAGTCCTTTGGCACATATGAAACATGCTGATACATGTTCTGTAAAATCTGACATGCTCAACAAGACACGCCGCAAAGGAATCAGCCACCGACCATTTTCTGGGAGTTTACAGCTATTTCCGCTTTTTTTTTTTCTACCAGAAAGCACTATTTGAGACCAGGCCAGCAAGCCTAGAGGTATAAAATACTGTCCACCAGTGAGCCGGTGAGGGATGCAGGCACAAACCGGGATGGCTCTGGGAAGCCGAGCACCGTTTGCTTACAGAGGAAACACTCGCTTTTCAGAGCACAGGCATCTTCGTGCCAGTGTTCATGGAGAAAAGCTTCATCCGTTTCAGATGCCTAATTACAGATGCACTTAGGTACTCCTCAGTGTAGCTGGTGGAAAACATTTGCAGCGTTTTACAACAGCTGGTAGGGAAAAAAGCCCACATGTTTAGGCATTTTGGGGGATTTAAGTTTCTGGCCAATGTGCTGCACTAACTGCATGATGAATGCTTGCGCTCACACAGAGAGCTGCCAGACACAGAAGTTTCACCTGGCCAGCAAGAGAGAACACAGGGAGGAAAACTCCAGTATGGTTTATTTCAGTCAATATGTGTCGTCAAATAGCTTTAAGGCTGCACTACGAAGAAAACTTTGAAACAGAGCCGTCCTGCCTGTCCCCTCGCTACCCTCCTTGGTGCCTGAAGCCAGCTGCTCATGGTGGCCAGGGGCTCAATTGGCTCGGGAAAACGGTCTGTCTGTAAAATAATCCCTTTTTTGTTTCCTGGGGTACTTTACAGGCAGATCACTTCGCTCATCTTGTCCACTGGAAGGGTTCAGAAATGTTTGTCCTGGCACACGGGCAGCAGAGGAGGTGGGAGAGACAGGATTGCTGCTCCACACACACACCCCTCCAGCTTAACACACTTGAACTACCGCCCGAATAAAACCCAAAACTGCATCCCTGGGCACACACGAGAACTTGTGAATGGGTTTCTGCCCCTTTCCCTTGCCACCACGCTTGGCTCCCAGCTTCGCACATCACTGGTGTGTGCCACTGAAGTCGATGCATAGATTTATTTCCGTGCTTTGCCAAGCTCTGGGAGGCCAGCGCGCACCAGCCCTAACTGGGTCAGAGCCTTCCTTTGTGTGCAGAGCGGCTGGGAAACCTCGCCGGGGCCATGCGGCAGCTTCTCGCACTCGCTCCTCTCCCAGGGGGCGACGGAGCGAGGAGGGGGACCGGATGAAGTGGGGTTGAGCTTCCACCACACTTGATCCCCTGCCAGCATCATAAGCTTCCTTACGCGGCTTACGGCCACGGCAGAAGTCCGAGCAAAGCCCCAGCGGCTCCGCTGGCTGCCAAGGCTAAGTGCCCTGGGATCAGAGCGGTGCCGCCAAGCTCCGAGCTCCGCATCTGTCACCCGGATCTCCGCAGCGCTCGGAAAGCGTGTGTGCAGGGGGGGGAGGGTGAATAAGAGACAAGCAAACCTATTAGTATTTATTATTTGTATTATTATAGCACCTCAGTGCCTAGTTGTGGACCAGAATGACATCCTATTAGCACTGTGCAAACCCAGAGCCAAAGTACTATAGTCCCTGCCCCAGAGGACTTACAATCTCCGTTTTGGAACAGGAGGGTACAAAGAGANCAGTGACAAAACATGGATCACTCTGACGGACAGCATTGGGTTTCCGGTAAGAACCATCAGTCCTTAAATGCTTAGCTGGATTTAGACATTCTTCACACAGTCAATACTTTGTATTTTCTCGTGGGGGAAAAAAGCATCAAGAAATCACACAGAATTTTATGTTATATTCAGTGAAAAACATTTTTCATCGCAAAAAACACATGTAAAACACATGTAAGGTTATTCTTAAAAACAGTGTATAGTTTGTATGTTCTAAGCAGATATCTGAACACATTTACAAAGTCTACACATTCACTGTATAAAGAAAGTTATAAATTTTCAACCAGCTTACTTTTTTGGCTCATTCCTTTATTTGCACTCTTGCCAAAAAAAAGATACCTCTTAATTCACTTTTTAAAGAAAAAAATAGAAGTGATTTCATCTCAACTACTTTTCTGGACACACTTGTATTTTCCCTGTGCTCATGATTTAAAAAATAACCTAAATAGAAATTATCACCTTGGTGGAATTAAAACGAATGCTAGATGCAAGGCTAGAGAACAATTGTGTATTTAGGAAATATATGTAACTGATTTTACAGGTTTCTCTGATCAAAAAGTGCGATTACAATGTTGTGTGAGAAGGGCATGTGATTTACAACTTTTTGCAAGCATATCTTATGTGCATATTTTTAATAACTTGGCCTGTAAGGGGCCAAATCCTGCTGTCCTGCTCAAAGTTTCACCAAAATCAACATCTCCTTGACACTGTGCTCTAGTCCACTGGCCTCCTACTGTGTGTCATAGTTAATACTGTGAATAACTCAGTGGAGTTCAATACGCCTGGTTTTAACTATAGTTACTCTATGGTCATAAGCGTTTGCAGGTTTGAATATCTTACAGGGGCCTGTAGGACAGTATGATTCATCGCTACGCAGAGGGATGAAGGGCAACAAGAACTAGCTGGACAGTTTGTAAAATCATTAAATGTTTTCCATGATCAGATCTGTCGTTTGCCATTTGGATATCCCTCACCGAAACCACGTAAGTAACCTATACTCTTTACCTGAAAATAACTTCCAATATTAGCTTTCTTTTATGCATTCTCTAAATTGCTGTAAACATCCAGGGTACCCATATATATCTATACACACATGGGTATGTGTGTGTATACATGCATATACATGTATAGGTGTATATCTCTACACACATACACACAGACATACATATATGTACATATACATATATATGGATATATAGCTATGACGTAGTTAGGAAACAATAATGTCATTTTTATTGCATTCTTAAGTATCATAGAGCAAGGGTATTGTAGGCACACGTCTTAACTACTCGTCCTTACTACAGTCCTAAAGCTCATTTACCTGAGATCTGCATCTGTAAAAATAAAGTTCCATTTTTTAGCTGCATGTTACAAAACACTAAATATCAGCCCCACAGATATGAAATTACAACTTCATTTTGAGACTAATTTACTACAAGTAAAATATGCTATCTTATAAAAAAGGATACTGCTGAAAGAGATACATATTAAAAAGAAAACACAGTTCTTAGAGGTTTAAAAATCTCCCTATGCCTTCCCACATTGTAATAAATTTATAAAAAATATTTGACACGGAAAATCTCCACAGAAAGCATCCTGCTGAAATCACGTACCCTTTAAGCCACCCATCTTGCAAAAGTTACGTAGTTCAGGAGGGCAGACTCCATGTTGTAAGTAGTTAATTTTCGTCATCCCGTCTGTAGTGAATAGTTTGTATTTCCTGAGCTATGAACATAGCCATCTCTCTGGTGCCCGCAGCAATCACTCGGCAGGACATAAGATCCAGAGGTCCCCCTGAAGACAATAGGATTAAGAAGAACTGTCTTATGTGCTGTAAAATGGCAATGTATTCCTACATGTACATGATGCAGCAATTTGATAGGTTCAGAAACACGGAAACAACTTCATACGGAGCTCCTTTTAGGGAAGGAAGGATAACCTAATTGTTATTAGGTTATTAGGTTAGGAGAATTCCTATCTGGAAATCTCCGGCAAAAATGATTTGAAAAATTCTAGATACAGTGGCAAAGTATGCTACAAAACCAGTGAATGTCTAGATTTGTTCAGTAGCCAACAATAAATGCAATGTTCCCTTCTTTTAGCAACAGGAATAGAACAGAAATTAGTTCGATCAGCATACCCTCCTTCTTAATCCACCATATCTTTCCACCATATCCATTGATCACCAGTAAACCATTACTCTGTGATGTGTATCACCTAAATGAATAAAATAGTAATCCAGACACTGTGCTGTCCTTTACTCTGAGTAGTTCCTAGACCTTTATGTTTGGACATGTATCTGAGAGTCCTCTTCTCTCGGAGGCTGGCTCTGCCAAAATCTGTTCGGAGTCTGAGCATATCTACTGATCTCCTGGGCTAGTTCTTTACTGTAAATCTGATGCTTTAAAGGAGTTACTCAAAGTCATGGAAACACAGTTTGACTCTGAAGACCCCTGATGTGACAAAATGCCAGGCTGGAATTACATCAGTGTTATGAATAACCAGCCGGCATCTAGTGGAGAGTCCAGATGTTTCTACAGAATATTGCTTGAAATGAGATAGAGCCACAGGGAAGGACTGTTCTGAGCTAAATACAAGTTGCCCCGAAACAGCCACTCAGTCCCCCAAAAGTCGACAGAACCAAGGATATTTTACTCACCTGAAGTGTCTATCACAGTGCCACCTGCCTCTCTAATAATGACAGTGGCCGCTGCCAAGTCCCAGCAGTGTAACCCAAACTGGTAATAGGCATCTGCGGCGCCGGATGCCAAATGGCACAAAGCCAGGGTCGAGCTCCCGATGACACGGACCCTAAACACCGCGAGAAGGCAACATGGTAACACAAAGCAGAAAATGCCTTTGATTTCAACCTATGCCTTGAGATTGCAAAACATGCAATGTATTCCTTTCGGTGTTTTGGGGGTTTTTTTGTTTGGTTTTTTTTATTTTTTTAAAATGACTTTTGGTCCCAAATGTGAAACACATTGTAAAACATCTTACCCGTGTGCTTGGGCCTTGAGCAACCTCTCAATGTTACCAAGGAACAATTTCAAAGTTGCAGGGTCACGTTTTGGACCAATTTCTGTTAAAATTAAGGCCTTCGAGATATCTGCAATGTAGGTAATTGTTGGCATTAATTCAACAGCTTCCAGGTAGATTTCGGAAATTTGTTTTTAAATTAAACCCTAACAGACTTTTCACAGAAAAACAATTTTCACGTCCCTTTTTTTTTTACCCCAAACTCTTTCATAGGATAAGTGACAACTTTGTATAAAAATTCAAGCAATTCATTTGATTCTCATATCAAATAGTCTGATCTAAACACACTTTAAAAAAAAAGAACAAGCAGATTAAGAACAAGAATGCATTCTTACACTCCTTCTCTTTCCATACATTGTTTTATTTCATTGACCAGTCAGCTTTTGGCAAATTCACTAATATTAGCAGTCAACTAAAAATAATCCAGTGACCTAGTAACTATTAATGATGCTAATCTAATCGTATTTGAAAACAGGATGGTTCTTGAATAGGGAACTTTACTGTAATTTGTTAACAAATGATAAACATTTGGGAATACAAAGTAAGAGGAAAGAAGAGTTTCTACCTAAATCACCAGTCTCCCAGTTATAGCTCCCTTTTGTTGTGACATTTCAAAGCCTGAAGACACCTTATCACTGAAAAAAAAGCCGTTTCTTATCACAAACTAAAGCAGTATCTTAATTAATTGTAATATATGAATGTTATATTTGTATTGTGTTCAACAAGGGCAATTCTGACCTAGAGCAGATGAGGGCATCAGCCTTGTGTACAGTCAAAGGAGAGACTCACAGTGACTTGCAAGGTGTAGAAGGAGTCCTCACGTGAGATCTGAATATTGGTAGTAAATAACAAGCGAATGCCAATGTAGGTGGAGATGGTTGATCAAATGCCAAGTGTCCCTGCTTCCGCTGTGCCAGCTGAACTCGGAGGCGTTAAAGATACGACAAAACTCAAAGGTTTAGCAGTTGGTTATTTACTAACGAGGCTGTGCCCGAGTGTCAGGTGTCACCTTCTACCCTGGGTTATTCCTTCAGATAGGGAACATCTACCTGGTTATTACAACTAATTGCGTAAGTTGAAATTTCTTAGCAGAAGTAACAAGGAGGTTTTCAAAAGCAAATTAGGCTGGAGTGAGACATCATTTAATTAAACCAATGAATTTAGTATTGTAGAGGAACATTATGGATTCAAGCAATGCGGTAAATGGTTGGTGAGTAACAGGTATGTAATTAGATAAAAAGTTACAGGGTATCACAAAGCTTAAACGTAGGAACATGGGTTTAACAACCGCTGTTTAAATTACTGCATTAAAACACAGAAACACCAATCCAGGCACGCTGCAGCGTATTTGTTGTTTAGCCACCACTGAAAACTCTGGATGGTGGAAGCAATCTGCCTTACATCTTTTTGCATAAAAGCCCCAATTTATAATTATGGAACATTTAATGCACACCTCATTGCTGAAATGCACCAAACATTCACGCCACACATAGCTAGGTCATGACTAAGACAGTTGTTCTTTTGAGTTATTATTAAATATATTTCTAATGCATAAATGGATCTCTTCAATTTTCATCAAGGCTACAGGTAGAAATTGGATGAAAAGACCGAGGCAAGGAAGAGGGAGGTCTCTGCTTAGAAAAAGGAGCTGGCTGATCACAAGACTCAACAGGGTTTCAGGAATATAAGGTACAAGAGAAACTTTACTCACTACTTCTCACTCTGATAGAGGCCAGAAAAATTAAGAGGCTTGGTAGAAGTGATTTAACAGTGATATGGACAGATTTATGAGGAAAAGACCAATTCCGTTGACCACAGAATAAAAAAAGAAAATACACTTAGAGTATTAGCACATGTAAGGCCTGAGCTGAATCTAAGCATGAGAAGAAGGTATCACTCAAGATCAAAGGGAAGATGGATCCTTCATTTAAGTGCATCCTTACTCCCACACCAGACCTCCACAAAATTTGGCTGTGACAAAAAGTGTTTGCCTGGATTGTGATTTCAAATTATTAAATCTGAACAATTCACGTATAGTGCAGATTGATGTTATACAACAGTCACATTTCCTGAAAACAGAAGGCATGAAGTAACATGACAGCCTAGATCTCAACACATCATGCATTGGTGAAGGCTATGTGAGCTCCAGTGGTAGATACAGGGAAACACACTCTCTGTTCCAGGGTTGGTTTATTTCACTGGAGCCACAGTCCTTACAGCAAAAGAGCAACTGTGATTTTATACACTCAGAACATCGATAAAAGTGAGACTAAAGAAGATCCATCTTCACTGGTGAAATTGCCCACAACCAAACGATGTCTCTCAAAACAAAGGAAAATTTCAAAGCATTTGGAAGGGCAGAAGGTCCGTTTCCCTTGCTATGTTCTAGACACCCATGGAGACTGGGTGTCCAGAGAAAGGAGGACAAAAGTGGCATGTGCCAAAATTGTTCCTTGCTCAACTGGAAACCAGAACTCTCTGACTGCAAAAGTGAGTGAGGCCATTTCAAGAGTGGCTCAGCCAGCCCAGCTGGGAGCACCCCTAGTTTTTCCTAATAGTCTCTGCCAGCACGAGCTGTTGTGGAATACAAGATATTTGAGCACTGACAAAAATTTGATGTATAATCAAGGATCAAAAACTTAGGGGTCACAAATTGCTCCATCTCTCCAAATAGGGAGACCCCAGCTCACTATTAATTCAGGTGAACAGCCAAACTTCCCAATTTCAGGAAAGTTTTGATGCAGGCTCTGCTTGGGGCACTACAACAAATCTGTATGTTAAATTACTTGAATTTGCTGTGTTTCAAGTTCATTAAATCTCTTTTGGGGGTGAAATTTTTACCATCTCCTGTGTAAAATGATGTACATTTTTGGCACGTGTCTGCTTCTGTCTACTACTGAGTGTTATGTTCTCCTCGGCCTCAATTTTGATTAAAAGAAAACTTCCCTACACACATCTGATTATTGTTATCTATTATCATTAAATAAACAGACGGATCTGTCACCTGGTTTACCAATAAAAGAATTCCATTAAAGTGTTGACTAAATCTTGCTAGCTATTTGTATGTTGAAACGTACCTCACAAAAGCAAGCTGTTAAATAACCCCTAGTTAAGCATGCATCCTTTAGTTTGCTGTTAGCATGTATGCCTACAAACATAACACACTCTATGACATACAAGTTTATTGGAAAATAAGTGAGTAGTGGCCGCCATAGTACTCTGAATTTGATTCACCATTCCCATTGCATCTTGCTCGGAAAAAGTTATGCCAGTGTACAGCTGGAATGAAACTGGTGAATCTACTCATTCTTCCTTATTTTAAACAATGGTTATGAAGCAAAATAATTTAGGATTATTTAGATGTATATTTTAAAAAGAAAATCAGGAAAGATGTGATTTATCAGAAAAAAATAAACACATAACAACAGAATTATCATGCAGCTGAAATACTTTCCATCAGGATAATGATGTTCATTATCCTAATGATGATTTGCAACAATTCTGAAACAAAATTAACATATTCCTTTTAGAGTTCTAACAAAATCTAGACCAACCTGTCTCTTTTGATACCTGAAGCCTTTTGTCATTACAAAATGCCCCTTGACCTCTTCTACCAGTGTATAATCGTTCTTCAGTGCAGTGGTAAATTACACCAAATTCAAGCTTTAAGATTTTGAAAAGGAAAGAAATGAATGCAACTCAAATTACTCATCATAAATATAAACAACTACTAATGGTAGAAAGATCAGCAATATTTTAATTGGTACACGTAAAGGTTATATTGATGCTAACAAACTGGAATAACTTTACTATTACTGTGATATTGATATATGGGTTATATAAAATTCAGTTTATAAAGAGAAGTTAATGCAATCTGTTCATGATCGTCTAAACTCTTACTTGCAGCTTGTTTGGGTTCACATTAGAAGGGATTAAATGATAAATTGATTTCAAATCCAATTGTATGTTTTTATTGAAAGTTCTGCAAGTCCTTCAAGACCAGACTCTGAATGACCAGACTCTTTCACTGGCGAGCAGTTACACCTAGAAGTAATCCCACTGACTTCAGCTGGACCCTGAAGATTTGCAGCCCCAGATACATAGATATCACCAGTCAGGCACCCAAACTCAGCTCAAAGTCGTGGCACACTGCTCAGCAGCAGTAGATGCACTTCACCTTTCATGATGCTTTTAATTTGCCTGCCTTTCCAACCAAAGTAGTCAGTCACTTGTTCAAACATTTCTCTGCAAAATCCTTTTGTTTACACAAAAAAGCGAGAATCTCCTGAAGTCCCACAACTCCAAGAGGAGGAGTTTGAAGAGAAATACCAAACATTGTGACCTTCAATGAAAGCTTGAGAATGAGCAACGCTGGAATTTTTGTGGGAGTATCTGTTTAGCAATGAGAAGAGGGTCAGAATTTGACCCTTGATTTAAACCTGAGGTATTTAATATTTAATATTTCCATTACTTTAATAGGTTTCACTGAAAGATTTTAAATCACTTCACAGACTTCAATGATCAGCTCCTAAAATCACCCCTAGACAAGCACTATTAGCAATGTTTCATCTAGGGGTGGGCAGATACACAACAATTAAGTGACTTGCCCAAGGTCACAGAAGAAGTTGGTAACAAGGTCAAGAAAACTTCTCAGATGTTCTAGGCTCCAAACCCTTTCCTGCTGCCCTCTTCCATTCAATGTGAATAATCATCGGTGTTCATCAGAGTCAATTCAAAGGCAATAGACTGGCCTCGCTTCCTGAGGTCCCATCTAAACCAAAATTTTTTTGAGGAACACACTATTAATAGACTCTTTCCCTAAAGACATCTGCAGGAATTTCTTCAGTACTGTTCAAGGCCTACATTCAGGCCAGTTCCCCTGCGTGCACTTTGGCTCCTTTTCAGCTTACTACTCTTTTCTGCTTTTCCCATTTGTTTGCTGAGGGAGATGTAACATCGTTCTTTATTTTTGTTTCAGCTTTGTTTAGTTTACATAACCCAAAATATGCAGCATCAAAATCACAATGGTGTTCTAGCAAACATAAATATTAGAGAAAGCTGTCTGGTAATAATATGTAGTAGTCAAAATGACTTTTGGGAATGAATAAACTTCAGAAAAGCATGGAAGTGTTTCTCTGCAGTTGCCATGTTTGAAAAGTCTGACTAGAGAAGTACACAACATTATTCCGTTTAAATCAGCAAGAGCCACTAGCACATCTGAAAACTATGTTGTTATTGCACAGAATTCTTGCTCGCTTCAGTTACAGCTACACAACTATTTAAGATTGTGGAGTTAGGCTGAAAGAGGCACATTCCTTGACAATTTGAATAGCTGTTTCTTCTGTATATATCAAACTGTAAACTGGCAACATCTGGAGAAAAGGCACTAGCATGAACGAGTATAGCCAGGAAACTCAAAATGGCACATATGAAGGCTAGGTACTTTTCTCCCCCCCGTAATCAAGCTCTCATGTGGGAAACACACTTATTTTACTATGTTAAGAAAACCACAAAGGCAGATTAAATGAACTAGGCCCATAATTTTGCACTCTTAATAGAAATCAGTTCTGAATTGCCTCATAGCAGCAGTTATCTCTCACAGATACTGCTAGCAGGAAAGAAGCAACAATAATAATGTAAGAACACTGGAAGATACACTTAAATTATGAATAAGCAGCAGCATATTTAACTTATTACGGTTTTGTCTTACAAAACCTTGCTTACACCAGTACTCCCTTTTTTCCCCCAAAAAAATTGTGTAATATTTATAATAATTTGTAAGAATTGTCTTGTAATTGACAGTTTGCATAACTTAAGTTTTGCAGGACTACGATTTTAGACTAGAAGATGATCAAATGCATTTAAAAAGCATGGAAAAACCTGAGTAGTGGCTGATTTTTATTTTTTAAAAATTTTATTTATTTAAAGTTCCCACATAGTTTTGAGGGTTCTAACCAGCTGTCAGGTACCCATCTTAAAGAACATACTTCATACCTCTTTGTTAACAGCAAATCCAATGCTCACTGCCACTGTTGGAAACCTGTGAAAAATAAGAAACGAAGTACTATTGATGAAAAATCTCTAAACATACTCCTTATCCAACTCCCTTAGGCAACAAAACGCCACGTGGAGCTCTGTGATTTCACTTGTGACAAAATACTCTTGACATTGCACTATTTCTCCTTTGTTGGTCTCTTTTGTCAGTTTCTTTAAACTTTGCCACTTCCTTTGAAAATGTAATTTAATATTGGAGAAGGCAAGAAATAAATACATGAAGATATCAGAATTTTTATATTAAAGGTGTTGTATACTTTAGTGATCTTTTTGCTTTACTGAATTGAATTATCCAGTATAAAATCATTAATGTTGTTATAACAAGTCATCACTTCTAAAAGCACATTTTGTTCAAGTTCAAGCATCTGAGACAGCAACTAAGTAGCACGGAGACACCTTGCTGCTGACATCAACATAAGGAGAAACCAGTTCCTCTACCCTCTCTTTTGTCAAAGTGATGATAATTTATTTAATTTGGTCTTTTTGACTAAAGTATAGTTATTGCATTTTAAACAATGAAATAAATTGATTTCTTGAAAACACATTTTAAAAAGGGCTGAAAAGGTCCAGAAAATATTGCTAGAAAGAGAAAAATTCACCTAATTGCATGACACACCAGCATGTGACACCCCACCCCCCTTGAATTCTATGTAATTGCACCAAAAGTCAAGGAAATGCTTTTTTTTAAATTTTATTTTAATGGTAACTGCAGTTATGTTAAGTCACTAACTACAAGGCAGAACATATCTAAGGTTTTTAAGTAGAAGCATTATGAATAGTCATTAGTTCACTAGCACTCAAATGATGAATTAAACTTTTGCATTTTTGCAGTAACGATCCCCAGGTTTCTTTTTTCAGAGAGGTATTACAGAAATTTAAACCCGACATCCATGCACACCTTAGTTTTCACTTCTACTCTAGATACATGCCGTGGCTGTACTTCCCAGGAAAAACGAAGCATTTGTATTTGAAAGGGAGAAAACACCACTACTAAAAGGAATGCGTACCAACCACACAAGGCGTCAGGCCAAGTGTCATCACAGCACAGCCTTGTTCCTCCAGTTCAGCTCAAGTCCCTGCATGTTAACGTGCGGTTATATATAAATGAGCTGTGAGTCAAGAGCTTTGGGTCATTAAGCAATCAGCAGAAACTTTAGCTTACCCTTAGATAACAGTATAGAGCTCTCACCAGCACAAACACACGCTCCCTCAGATACATTACGGCGAGGTATGAAAAGATAAAGGGATGACTCCTACTTATGAGTCAAAGGAACAAATCAACCACAGCAAAACACCTTTAAGCAGAAGGGAGGATTTGTGAGAAGCTACATTTTGCCTTTTTTTATGTATTTCCCAGTTCGCTGTCCACTCACCTGTGCACAAAGTTGCACGTTCCATCAACAGGGTCAATAATCCAGGTCGGACTATCGGTGAGGACGCATTTTGAACCAGCAGCAGTGGATTCTTCTGCAATAAACCTGCATTTGGTGGGGAATAAAACAAGCATCCCAGAAAATTGGCTTAGATATGTGACTTGGAAAGTCAAACTCCGTCTCCCTGTTTTTGAAGAGATACTTAATTTATATACATATATACAAAAAAATTTTGTATAACTGTATATGTATGTATAAACACACATATTGCTTTTTTCATTTGGGAATGGGGAGCTATCATAGAAACTTTGAAGGAGAGTTCTCAAATTTATAGCATACTATTCTACACCGTAAAAAAGAATTCCGTTTATGTTCACTTTCCCAATATACCATTAAGAAAGTCATGAAAATGAATGCAGAAATGGATCTGAACTGGCACCCTTGGAATTCTAGAAGAAGGGTTTTTTATGCAGAATGTATTTCATGGATTAGGCCTGTTTCTTGCAGTAATATAAACTGCAGACTGTAGCTGCTACTCTTTTGCAGTCAAATTCAGTCAGCAGGAAATAATGCACTCTTAGAAAATCCACAATCTCACTCCTACTTGAATTTTTTACAGTAGTCTGACTCAGGAAATTAAAAGGTGAAACTTTCTTTTTCCCATGACCCAGAGAAAATCAACAAATTAATTTTTTTGTTTGTTCTTTGGATGCACAAGGCACACATTGAAATCTGAGCTCATCCTCTGTTCTGTTGTTCTGTCCCAATTTCTTTTAGTAGATACTTTGGGTTATTTTTTTCCTCCTTTTTCCCTGGGAAACGAACATCCAGTTCTGGCACATTTCCTGCTGACCTTAATTATCTCTGCTCTCCCATAAACTGCTCAGGGTCTGTTACTGTAAGTGTTGTGCAGGTGCTACTCTCATCAATTTGAATAAAGTCCTGAATGTGCAGAAGGTGTAGAATCAGCTTGGTAGCACTGAACCTTGCTTTTGGTTTCACATTCGAACACCTGGTAGTGGTATTCAGAGCTCCTGCAAATGCCTGAAAACAAAAAGCTTCTCTTGAAGAAACAAAGATTAAAAAATTTGGATAAAGAGAAAATGACTTCTGCAGAAACAGCTCTTTCCCTAGGACTAGAACAGCAGCTATTTTCTTTTGTGTCCTCAAACATGCGCTGCATAACGCCATGTAACGCTTGCAACCACGAGCTTAAAATGTTCAGCAGACAGCATAGAAGGAGACTTCTTGAATTTTCTAAATGCTACTTTGCCTTTCCCTGAGCAGAAAGGGAGTATTTTGATGGCATTATGGGCTCCCAGTTGGTATGAAGAGGGAAGTAGGAAGCGTTTGCTACTATTTGCATCTCTGTTAAAGATAGCAGCCAAAGGATGAAGTGTTAGTGTGAAACTGAGAAATGAGACAGACTTGGCCAAGTGTTTGGAATTCTCAGTCAAACATAATGCTTTGCAGACTCCTTGCTTTAAATATTCCATTATTTTGTCTTGTGGATGTTGTATCATTTGACTTTTGCTTTTACAAATCTTGTAATTAGCACCTAAACCCAACCATATGCTTTGGTTGCCCTGTGGGCTGCAGAGGATGTTCATCTTGTCGCAGCTGGAGTGCCTCACATCCCATCTCACATTGTCCATCTTCCCCGTAAACTATGCCCCTACTTCAACCCCCTGCTGCCTCCCCCAGCCAGAGCTGGAACTGTAGCTGTTGTCTTGCCAGTCAAAGAAACATAAAATGGGAACCTCTTTAAAGTATTTCTGTGTAAGGTGTTTTGCCCTCAAGTATCGTTAAGTCTTTCCCTCGTCTTTTCCCTAGAGCAGGGTGCGAGGCTGCCAGTCTTCACGTTCAGAAATGCTAATGTGAAGCTGTGGCACAGCAATGCCGTTGAGAAAGCTTTGCTGTCCGAGAACAATTTTTCCAAAACAGATGTAGGACAAATTAGGTGCACATTTTATGAAATTTGGGCTAGTAGGTTAATATCAACCCCTTGCTGTTACACAGTGCTGGGTACTGTGAGAGGCCCTCAAGGCCAACATCAGACGCGTTGCTCTGTGGCTCTCTGTCCTGCAAAAACACGCAAAATAAGCAAACATTCAGTCTGAAGTACTGGAGACCAAATTGTAGGAACAGCTTGAGAAGTGGGAGGGGTCGCCATGTTACCACGGTAGTTAATTTAATATGCCAGCCTGCCAGCTCTGTTGACCTCTCTTCAAATCTGGATTAAAGTTTCCTTCCCACTGAAAATGAGTCCAGTAATTTTAGCCTAGCCTTAGCGGACATCTGTTCATACCACGGTGTCACGTTGAAATTCGTTGCCGGAACAGCGGGGAAACTGTAGCGCGGCATAAAGTGCATCAGGAGTGATGCCCAGTTGAGTGCAGGAGCTTCAAACCGGGGCTCTCCCTCACCTACCCCCTTATGGGGGGTCTGAGGGCAGAAAGCCGGGGAGCCAGAGTTGGACGTCATCCTTGGTAATGGCTGCGTCCTGCTTTTAATGTCTACAGGTTTAAGGCCACACCTGACACCAAAGACGAGAACTTGTGTAACAATAACACAGGCAAATAGTACAATAGCCTTTCTCAACCGGTAGCCCCAGACACTCTGGCTGTGCCTATCCACACTCCAGAGATCTACCAGAAAAAGCATCCTTTTGGATACTTTTTTGGACTCTCTTGGAGCGTGTCAGAGTGCTGAAGAGAGTGAGCAAAGAGGAAAACTTTGGTGAAGCACGAATGAGGATGATACGTATCACTTAGCCAACAGCAAGAAGAAGAAACAAACATGTGACAGAATTACATTTATAACAAGTTTTCCTGATACTTCACTTCTGAGTACATTTCCAACATCTCAAGATTCGTCACTGCCACTCTGCAAATGGCACAGATTCTAATGAGAACCCTTTTAATTTTTCTTACTTGTAGAATACTTTTTTTTTTTTTTTGATTCGGAGAACGTAAGAATCAAGACAATTTAAGAGAAAGAGAAGTAACAGAAAACTTCATTGATCCTTTCAACAGCCAGATTAAGGAAAAGACAAGACAATTTAAGTGATCTTTCATCACACTGGTTTAAATCTTGATTGCTACTGTACGTTCCTCATTGCAAGTGTTTTAATCTCATCTAGTTAAAGCTAGGTTTAATCTAAATGCATTCACTGCCTGAACAAACTCCAACCAAAACCAACAGCCAACATCAGCAAAAAATAATTGTCTTGAAGAAATGGCAATTCCTTCATTTGCTTGTAAAGTCAGAAGTTAACTGTAAAGACTTAATAAAATCAGGGATTTTTCAGTTCCTAATGTTGACCTTACAACTTTTGTTCCTATTCTCGGTAATTTGAGTGCATCTGATGATTTTCATTTTATGTGAAATGTGTATGTTTTATGTTCTCTGCCAGACGGCTCAAGGGAAAAAAAACAACACGGCCTAAGAGTGGAGATGAGAAAAGAGAACAGCCAGCAATAGTAGAAGGACTATTACACAAATAATAGGCTTGTAAAGCCTGGCACCGTCTCGAGAATCGCAGCCAAAAACCACACATTATGCTGTACAGTACTGCTTCAATACGTGATCGCATACAACACGTACTTAGAAAGCCATATTTAGTATATAATGTTCTTTCTACTCCTTCTTATGGTGTTTGGGTTTTTTTCCAGCAGCATCGCCAACAATCAGATTAGTAGCTGAGTCCTCCAGATTTTCATCTTTGTTGATTTCTACGCAGCGCTAGAGTGCAAGGCTCATCTCTATCCGAGATGCACACAGTTAGAAGGAAGTCATGCAGTATTTAAGGGATACACAGGCTCTGCAGGAAGATAAATTTTCTCCTTGTGGGCTGAAGTCAAATGTGAAAATCAATTGCAGAGTCTCTGCATCGAACCAAACCCGGCCGACTAATGCTAAACCTCTCTACAACCTCTGCATGTGCTAGGGGTTGTTATTTGCAAGCTGACCATAATAATTCAAGAGGAGTCCACAATCTGATCTATTTTTAAAACCTTGGGTTGACAGTCCACATAGTAATTTAATTACTGTTTATGTACACGCATCAAATTATAATGATGATGATAAACAACCTTCTCACCGATTTTAGGATTCTATACAACACAAGGTAAATGTGATTACACACGACATTTGTCCTGATCTGGGACGTGATGTGATGGCAAAAGAAAGTGAAGCAAAGGTCTGCAGGATGAGACTTTCGCTAACATTAATTTCAGCTATATTTTAATAGATATCCCCAGCATAATTCCTGTACAATAGAGAACAGACTGGTATTCTGAAAATCATGGGACCTTCATACATGATATCCCTACAGGGGAAACATTACTATGAAATACACATGTTGAGAAACCTAACTGTTAGAAAATATGCAGTACTAAGTACAGGGAAGTGGTACTTTTTAAAAAAAACAGGAGTCCTATGAAAGTGTCCAACAGCAATAGGTTAATATGTATGAGATGTATAGGCTTTTAAAATTCCCTTTCAATGCTAGTCAGATACGCAGCTCTTAGAGGAAAAAGGGTCACTGACAGTCTCTTTCTATAGGCACTCACCTGTGGGAGGGAAACTTCTCTTTCAGAACTGAAATAATTAGATTTTCCACAAAGTGATCAGTTTCTGTCACAAGATCTGCTGCAGATGTTTTTGTGGACACTTGTTTTTCTTCTGTCAGAGCTTTCCTAATAATCTGAAACAGAAGGTCACAAATCAGATTTGTTGGCCATTCATCCTGTGTACGCTAAAATTACATTTACTGAAAAATTATAGCTAATCCTGAAAACCAACCATAGGCCTAATTCTACCAGAGCCTGTTCTAATTCTTCTGACTAAACATCCTTCTGAGATAATGAGCAGTCTCTGGGAACACGGCATTTTGAATCGCTCTGCAAGAACCTCTCTTGACAGTTCAGAAAAGGATTGATGAATGGGATGCAACTAATGGAATAACAGGATGATGGCAGTTATCATGATTTAGGAAATTACAAAAAATACATGTAAGATAAGAAACAGCCTTGAGACTCAGGAATTTTTTACGGAAACCCCTTTTTCCTTTTTTTTTTTTTTTTTTTTAAATTTACAGGGCCAATACCCCACTGCTCTCTTACTTTAAAAAACATGCCATAAGGCAAACCCCATTGGTTTCTTTTTTTGCCAACAAAGACACACAAAGTTTATTTTTTCTTGTGTATATGGGTTTTTGGAACTTCAAGGACTGACCACCCGCTAGTTCACAAAGAACTGCTATATATTTAACAACAACAAAAATGCAGACTTTTCCCCAGATATGCAATCAGTGATCTAACCCTGGATTCTCTTCTGGAAAAGACTTTATCTCTTTTTCAAGGGTTTTACTGTTATAAACTCAGAACCAAACCACATCAAGAGCAAAAGCCCAGATGGGAAAACAGTTAATAAAAGCTTTTTCCCAATTCTCCCATTCTCTTTCTGTGTTTTTCCACTCCTTCAGTAAAAAGAAAAATAAGGGGGCAGGATGCAAAAGGAGCTGACATTTTTTAACCAGTAAGAATGATAAACTCTTTGAAATTAAGAAAAAAAAAACAAAGCAGAAATTAAGCCCCACTTATTTGCATAGAATTATATTAACTAAAACCAGCACCAACAAGACCAATATTCCAAGTCCCTTCCAAAATTTATCGACTCAATTATATATAACTGAGTGTATATATATACTCAATTGTCTAACTAACTTTCCATTGATCAAAGCATTTTAACACCAGTGAGAAATGTCCGATGATGACCAAAGAAAACAGTTCTGCTGTATTACGCATGGGAAAGGGAACCAACAGCTCCCTAATTTCAGTCTCAGCTCTTAGTTTTCGTAGTATAAAATACTATGTTTGAAGCGTGTGCCGATTCTTCTCACAAGTAATGGATATTGCTGACTGTTGCCTTAGTACAGAAGGTACCTGGACTAACGTTTCCATTTTGTGAACTGTAAAACATTAGTTACACCTGTTTACTGAGCTTGCGGAGACAGATTGATGCTTTTCAGTTTGAGCTTTTCCTAAAGTTCATTATTGCATACCATAATTTTAACTCCACTTAATCTTTTTAACACCCTCAATGCCCTGCATGGTTTTCTTGGTGGTTTTGCCACAGAATCATAAAAGCACAGCTCTGGGAAGGCACTTGGGCTCCTCTTCGCTCCAAAGCAAAATCCAAAACACTCCAGCCATCTCAGATGTGTATTCTAAAAAAAAACCTGCTACGCTGATACCTTTTATTTTCAGTGCTCTTCTTTACTTTCATATTGCCTACGTATAAGTAAATGCCCTACTTAAGATTGTGCTCAGAACTTTGCATAGTTGAACAGATAAGGAATACACTCCTTTTAATAGAGATTTGATTTTGGTTTTAGCAGTGCCATGTTCTTGACTCCTATTTGGTTTTAATACATAACAGTTTCAGGAGATTTTTGCAGCCATTTAAACCCGTACATGCCACTGCTCGGCAGGGGTGTGAGATCACACCTCAGCCTTGCTGCAAAAAGAAGAGCAGAGGCGAAAGGTCTCTCCTGTGGATGCTCTCTGCAGTGAGTTCCTTTTCATCACGCGCTCGGGCACTCGAGGTCTCCTTTTGAAATACAACCCTTTGCCCCTCTCAGCACCGAATTTAGTATTTTTCATTTCGGATCCTTTCTCCAGTTGTTTATGACCATTCTTAACTTCAACCCTGTCTGTGTTCCTGGTGACCTGCGTGTGCCAGCCTGAGGTCACTTTGGAGGTGCCAAGGGTATGACTCTGGTAGGACACGGTGGCTGATGGCCTTCTCACCCATCTCCTCCTCTGCAGGACCGTGCCGAGGGGCCGTGACACGCACTACCCAGCCCTACGACGGACTGCTGACTGCTGCTCCCCACCTCTTGTGCAAGCGATGTGTCGCGGGGAGAGAGGCCATGACACTGTGCTGAGGTCACCAGCCACAAATGGGCACCACATCTGTACTGGCTCCCCTGAAGTACAGGGTGATGTCGTGGGATGGACGGGACCCTGCTAATTCTCTGCCTTATACGAAGGGTCTGACAAAAGGGACTCACGCGCATGTCCACTGGCCTGTACGGCTCAGCACAGTCAATCCAAGCCAGAGTCCAACATGCAAAGATCACCTTCCCTGCATAACTGATGAAACAGCTTTTATTCTCCAGAAACTTATCAAACAGCTCAGAGCGGCCCAGAATTCAACTTATGCTGAATAATCCCTAAAAATCATCTGCTTACTAAGAGTGTTAGAGCCTGGTGGCTCAGAGTACTTTGAAAACATCACTCAGCTTCTCTCCTTGCAGAAACCTGATGATAAGGTTTGTAGATACCTACTGCAATTTCCCTGGTCTTCCCAGCTGGGTGTGCAGCTCCATTAAAGTCTCTCTCTAGGTAACCGGGAGCAAGTAAGTGGAAGACCAAAGAAACTAACTACAGGTTGATGAAATGAAAACAGCCGATTGCTCCTTATAACTATTGTATAATGAAACTGACAACAAGGTGCTGTTGCATTGGCTGTAAATGTACTTTACTAAGCTTTACCACTATATTATAGATTGCCCCTAGATTATGGAGATTTTACAGCAATTTCTAAGTGTCTGGGTTTTGAAAGCATGGTTGTTTAGAGCAGTCACTTAATACTTTTAGTCCATACTGCCCCTCCTCTAATAAAAAATTGGCTACATAGAATCATAGAATGGTTTATGTTGGAAGGAAACTTAAAGGTAATCTAGTTCCAACCCCCCAGCCATGGGTAAGGACACCTCCCACTAGACCAGATTACTCAAAGCCTCATCCAACCTGGCCTTGAACACTTCCAGAGATGGGGCCTCCACAACTTCCCTGGGCAACCTGTTCCAGTGCCTCACCACCCTCAGAGTGAAAAATTTCTTCCTGAGATCTAATCTAGGTCTACCGCCTTCCAGTTTGAAGCCATCACCCCTCATCCTATCACTACGTGCCCTTGTAAAAAGTCCCTCTCCAGACTTCTTGTAGGACATCTAATGCTATACCCTGCTTGGGAGCATCTGGGGGTACATGCAAAGCGAGGGGCATTTACACCAGTACATGCACGGAGATCACATCACAGAGCAAGACCCAGGTTGTCCGGCTCCCTTCTTCATCTGCCATGGTGCAGGGGATGTTGAGCCGCAAGGGCTCAAAGCAGTCCCGGTCCTGGACTCTTCCTTTCCGAACGCCTTTGTGACATTAAGTCATACAAAGGAGAATGGAGAGGACAGAGGGCCAAGATGCCTTCTTCCCCAGTACCTGCCAGGAGAGCCACCTACAGTGAGGTGCTTATGTTAGATATTTCACCTCACCATACCGCTTACACTCACCACACACTTCTGGCAGCTCCGAAATGGATTTACTTGCTTGCAGTATTGTCCTGAAATATTTGCTCACTGGTAAAATCAAACACCTAGGTAAAAAGCATAACTACCTGCAAAAAGGTTTAGGAAATACTAGTCTGGTTTGCTAAAAAACCTGTCCATGTTCCATAGAAAACAGCCTAGCAATATCCCCTGGGAGCAAATATGGGGAGAAAAAAAAATCTTGGCTTTCTAGAGCATCCGTGGAAATTTTTGGTTTTTTAGTGGGATTCTGCTAGGTCTCTTATGCCTCATAAAATTATTTTCTGGGGGGAAGAAGAGAGGGAAAAAAAGTACTTGGTGTGGACTTCACCATGCTAGCTTCTAGCGTCTGTTTCTTACCCTTGTTCACACCTGGATGCACATCTACTTATTTTGGTGAAGTTTCTCCAACTGTAATTGCAGAGAACTGTGCAAATATTACTCAGTGCTTTCAGTAGCAAAGATGCAGAGACTTGTTGTGCCTACTTTTCTTTAGCAAAAAGTCAAATTAAGCCAAGGGGTGTACTCTCATGAACATAGCAAGCAAAGTTTACTCACAGTAAAAGCAGAAGAGATGTTTGAAAAACTGCAGTTGTATGTGGCCTTATAGAGCAAATTAGACATAATTTTAATGCAACTCAATTACAGAGATTACAAAGCCATGGCCATTCTTATTATGAAATAGCCACATATATTAAAGAAGAGCCTATGATATTTCATAAAAATAATCGAACTAAGTAATAGGACAGGCAAGAAGGGCAATGATTTTAACCTGGGAATAGAAGTTACTCCAACAACATCACTTTTCACACATATTCAAGCAATCATTTCTTTTAAATAAATTCATTTTCTTTAATCTAAACTTCTAAGTTTAGAAGAAACTATTTCAGAGCATAGATGTCTTTCTGTTGGAAAGAAGATGTATTTTACTTATACTCATGAAACATGATGCAATATGAACTAGTCGTGCAAGCCAAAAGGGGAGACCAGGAAACTGTATTACTGGTGAACTTCTAGAAATCCAAAATCTTGACTTGCATGCCTTTCTTCAGTTTGGCCCCTGTATCCAGACTCTCGTAGACACTTTCTAATGATTCCAAGCCTTCCTAACCTGCCATGGACCTGGGAAATGGAAGGGCTTAAAAGAACGGGTGGAGTGGCAAAATTTAATGCAGGATGGAAACAGCATTCAGATCTGGGGAAGCAGAGAGTGCAACTAGATTTCTGGAGATGGAGGTGATGGTGGAGAGGCCTGAGGGATGGGAAGAGAGGCAGAAGAAAAAGATGAACCTGACCAGTGGAATTGACCATTTTTGGTGAGCAAAATAAAACTGAATTTTATCAGTCAATTTTCAACAAAAATCCAGTCCCATCAAGTCTATGTTACACTGCATTTGGTGTCCTTATCTCTAGCTTCTTTTGGGAAGTGGATTGACATATAAATAAAAGATATAGTCCTATCTGCACCTTTTCTTCCACAAGGATGTCTGATGGTTTTCATAACTAAAAACATTCCTTAACATTACAAAGTTAATAAAAACCCTACCCAGTTCCAAAGTCCTACTTAAACAACATCATTGACTGGTTTAAATTTGGCCTGCCAAGGAATCGGCCATTTCCTGCCAGCTGCAACGTAGAGATGGCAAACTGGGAACTAAAAAGATGCAAGGATTAATCTTCTGGAATGTTTATTTCCTCCAGGAAAACGTGCTCAGCTGCAGTCTTCTGGGCAATTAAAATGGCTGGAGATGGTTTGTCTTCACAAATTGGTATTTTGAGAAATAAGGTGTGGAAGTTTGAGCAAGTCATGAAAGTCTCTCGTGAAATGGCTGGCAGAATGAGTATGCTGGAGAAACTCCCGTTTGGAGAGTCTGTGAGAGCATGACCTGTCATCCCGATTTGGATTACCCATTTATTCCTTGTATTACTAAAACAAGTCTCCTCTCCTCTGGCATTCTGTTCATCTTTGTCTGTCTTCTACCAAGGAGAAAATACATTTAATAACACGTACTAAGGAAAAGTTACAGGTCCTGGACTCAAGATAGAAAAAGGGGTCTCCTTAAATGATAGCATACAGGTACAAAGCGTGTTTCGAAATACAGCAGAAGGGCAGCAGCAGAGAAATACATGTTGCTGAGGTTTGTGTTTTACCCAGTTTCTCATCTGAACAATCTGCTGATCCCACTTCTTGGCTCTGTTAGAGTCAGTGGAAGTTCTGCTGTTGCACACTGGGGCCAGGATGTCTCCTGGGATGACTAACCTTCTGCTGTGTTGAAACACGGGTCTTAAGTAAGCTACTGTGGATCTTCACAGAGCCACCGCTGATTTATCCCTAGCAAGTGAATTTCAGTCACTCTGAAGACGCTGGTGTACATAAAACAAAGACAAAACCTGGCTGACACGACTATTTTTCTCTGCACAAGCTGCTAAAAACCAAACGCTGGTACCGTAATGTGTAAATACACAATACTCTGGATACACGCACCACGGCATAAACCCTCAGTCGTACGTAAGTCAACCTTAGCATCACAGCGTGCTCCAAAAACATTAAAGTAGCAGAATAAACGCCTGGTGTATATTCAAAAAAAAAAAGTTACCAAAGCACCTTCATGCTGACAAATCTTTTCCCCTCTTTTTTTTTTTTTAATAAAAATACTCCCAATCACAAAAGAAATCTGTTTTCACCTGGAGAGCCTCCTTATCCCTTGTCCTTACGCTGGATGCAGCCCCCGAGGGAAGGGGACCCCCGAGGGAAGGGGACCCCCGAGGGAAGGGACGCGGCCACCGAGGGACGGGGACCCCGCTGCTGCCACCCCTCCCGTGGCAGAGGGCTCCGGCGGCGGCCCGGCTGAGCGGGTGCGGAGCCCTGCCGCCCTCCTCCTCCTCCTCCCCCCAGCTCTGCCACACGGCCTTTCCTCAAGACGCTCAGCTCCCCCACCTCCCCCCCGTTAATTTCAGCGGCGCAGCCGGTACAACCGCCCGGGAGAAGGATGCTCCAGCCGCGGGGGCAGCCCGGCCCGACGCAACCCGCCCCCTGGGGGGCCCCTCCGCGCCCCGTCCCGCCGCCGGGCAGCCTCCCGCAGCGGAGCGGCTCTCACCTGCCCGGCGCGGAGCGCCAGCTCCACCGCCACCTCCGCGCACTCCTTCCAGGGGTCCCCGCCGCCGCCGCCGCCGGCCGCCGCCGCCCCCCTTTCCTCCTCCTCCTCCTCGCACGGCTTCATAGCGGCGGCGGCGGCTCCGCTGCCCGGGGCANGAAATCTGTTTTCACCTGGAGAGCCTCCTTATCCCTTGTCCTTACGCTGGATGCAGCCCCCGAGGGAAGGGGACCCCCGAGGGAAGGGGACCCCCGAGGGAAGGGACGCGGCCACCGAGGGACGGGGACCCCGCTGCTGCCACCCCTCCCGTGGCAGAGGGCTCCGGCGGCGGCCCGGCTGAGCGGGTGCGGAGCCCTGCCGCCCTCCTCCTCCTCCTCCCCCCAGCTCTGCCACACGGCCTTTCCTCAAGACGCTCAGCTCCCCCACCTCCCCCCCGTTAATTTCAGCGGCGCAGCCGGTACAACCGCCCGGGAGAAGGATGCTCCAGCCGCGGGGGCAGCCCGGCCCGACGCAACCCGCCCCCTGGGGGGCCCCTCCGCGCCCCGTCCCGCCGCCGGGCAGCCTCCCGCAGCGGAGCGGCTCTCACCTGCCCGGCGCGGAGCGCCAGCTCCACCGCCACCTCCGCGCACTCCTTCCAGGGGTCCCCGCCGCCGCCGCCGCCGGCCGCCGCCGCCCCCCTTTCCTCCTCCTCCTCCTCGCACGGCTTCATAGCGGCGGCGGCGGCTCCGCTGCCCGGGGCA
>VZSF01001148.1:651631-661761 GCA_013398295.1 Chionis minor
GGCCGCGGAGGGCAGGATGTGGCGGGGAGGCCGCCGGCCCGCCCCGCGCCGCCGCCATCGCCGTCCCCGTGGCCAGGGCCCCGCCGCTCCGCCTGACATGGCGCCGCCGCCGCTACCGCCGCCCGGGCCGCCCTCCAGGCCCGCGGCCGGAGCGTCCTTGTTGCCGCCGAGATAACGAGCCGCCCGATCCCTCCGGCCCGAGCGGGGCCTGTCCGCCGGGGCCTGCCCAGGGCCATGCCGGCGAGCGGGAGTCCGGCCGCCAGCGTTACCGGGGATCTTTATTTTTATTTTTTTCTTTTTTTGGGGGGCGGGAAGCTGACGGTTATCGCCGGCCATGTCAAGAACGAAGGGGGAAAAGAGTGGGAAAAGCGTCCCCCCCGGGCGCGGAAGGGCAGTTCAGCGGATTTTTTAATTTCGGCAGGTTGCCAGTGCCGGGCAGTTAAAGCGCGTGGCAGCGAATACATCGCCCTGGAGCTTTTTCCGCTTGTCTTTGTGTGTGTCGTTTTGGCTTTGTCAAGGGCGAGAAGAAGAGTATCGAGAACCTGCTGCTCCGGAACCCACGTGAGCCAAATGAGGGTGCATTTGAGCCGGCGGAGCGGGGGACCGGTGGCGGAGAGCTGCGCGGTTCTAGATCCACTTTGTAGGGAAAAGGGCGGTGTGGGATGAGTGTGTGCTTCCGCCATGGGGCAGCCAGTCTGGAATGCTTACAGCACCCAGCGAGCGCAGGGAATGTGCGCTGTGTCTGCCCGAGTGATGCTTTTCCATACGCCTTGTTTTGATGCAGACTTGGTACAGAATTGTACAAAAGAGAGTCCGGGGGCTGAGTCCACCAGCGACGCTTTTTGAAAAAAGGCGTTCAATACCTCGAGTCTGTGAAATTTGTTGTTGTCCTTCAGCACCTGCTTTGTGGTCGAAGGTTCCATTTTCAGTCATCTTTGAGGGATGGAACAGAAGTGCTTTAGTGGTGAGCATATTTGCACCAAGAAAGTTCCATAACACCACTGCTTGTGGTGATGTGAACACAAAATTAATTGCTCATTTTCTATGGACTAGGCTAAGTTTAATTGGCTTGGGTATTCTGTCTAAGCTGGCAGACCCAAAGTCTACATCTATTGTCTTTTATTTAGTTGTTTATCTTGTAGGATGTGGATGACCTCAGGATGAGAGGAACATAACACTCCAGCCATATGTAGTCCACAAAAATAATAGACACTGTTTTAAATAAAGGGCTTGGACCTTTTCCTTCTAAGGTAAATGACAAAACTGCGTGGATTGTAATGCAAGAATTCAGCTTAATTCTTTAAATTTCTAAGCCGCACTGTGACAAGTGGATGCCACAAAGCTAGCAAGGCCATCAGTCTGCTTAGCAAAATATTTTCCAGTCCCCATTCTGAATGAGGAAAAACAGTAACAAACCCTGAGAAGGTGGATTAACCAATACCTGAAGTTTTAAAGTTTTAAGTATGAAATTATGAAATAATTTTGCTTCAAGAAATCCTCGTCAAACAATTGTCAGTCCTTCTGCTGACTGATTATTCTGCTTCCAAGTCACTCATTTCCTCCAACCTCATATCTGCTTTGTCCTCATGTAAAATTAGTTTCATTAAATGCAATAACTGTGTAAACATGTAATACAATTTGGAATAGTATGGAACAGAACTGCTCTGGACTCTTCTTTAATCTTGGTGGCTTCTAGGTTTTAGAAATTTGTGCTTTTTATTGATGCCACACTCAGAATAGCTTGAGGTGGCTTCAGGACCTTCCCCAGAGCGTTTGTGTGCTGGGGCAGACAGGTAAATGTGTTTACTGGTGAGATGTGTGGACTGGTGAGATGTGGTACAAACAGCTTTAACTTTGGTAAATAAGAAAATCCGCAGCTAATCATTGCTTTGCATTCTAGGAAACATCTCAGACCACGATAAAAGTGTTTTCTGTGTTTTTTTCTTGAAAGAGGAAGTTTTAGTTACTGAATTGGTCAACAGTAAAACAGTCTATACCTTTTGCTGAAACTGGCTAGATATTATTCTGATGTAGAGCAGATGGATTCCTCCCTTGTGTCTCAGGTCTGCTGCAGTGCCTGGAGGTTTGTTGTGATTAGGCTGTCACAGGGGCATTTGAAAGGTCTGTTTAACCCATGTTTTAAAAACAGCGCAGTGAGTTTTTAGTGATAGCGGTAGTGTAGTAGGCGGGATGCAGAAACATCCTCACTGAGAATCACTGACATGGAGAAATGCTGTTAGAAAGAGGGGCAAGTGCACTTAATATTTTTCTAAGCAGGAGTCAGTCATCTCTCTAAGTGATGTCTGAGTGGCTTTTGGAAAATAAGCAGCTCTGTCTGGCTCAGGAAAATTTCCCCAACCACCTTTTCATCCTGGTGATAAAATATTAGTAAAATGATCACCAAAGGCTGAACTCAAGGGGCTAAAATATCAACTGAGTGAACCCTTGGTTTTTATAGATTCATTCCAGCTATGTGGCTCACGCAGGTAAAAGACCTAAAACAGAACTAAAAAGCCAAGAAATAATACTTCTTAGAAAATCAGTGGCTGCGGCAAGTATTTTACGACCATTCAAAGTACTTTGCAAAAAAAATACAGCTGCCAGGAAGGCTTATAAACAGATGGCAACAATGGATTCTCTTCATTGTTTTCCTCATCTGTGATGACTGTTTTCTTATTGCTGTTTTGAGGTTTTTTCAAGCCTTCCTTAGCTTAGACCTGCCAGGCAGCGTGAGCTGCTGGAGGATTTTGAACGTCCGTTCACCTCCGAGCTGGTCGAGGCCGCTCTCTGCCTTGCTGGATCAGACTCTCGGCTCATCTTTCGTAACTGCCAAGGTCTTTCATAACCTCTGATCTTTCATAACCCTAGACGTTAGCCAGTTCCTCTCACATGCCTTTCATAACCTACACACACGCCACGTGTTTAATTTCGTCCACTTTGAATAGGCCTGTCCTGGATGAACCTGAAATACTAGTGTTTCTCGGGTGCTTCATCTGTCTGATGCCCCAACCGGATTCGTGTAGAGGTCCAGCTTCCTTCCCCGAGACAGCAAATGCTCAGCAGAGGGGAAAACCTGTTCCCTCTAACCTCGGAGCAGAAAACGGAGCTTAGTCGTGGATTTTCTTCTCTCCCCAGGTGTGAAGCCTTTATTGACTTAGGTGTGGCTCAGCTGGAGGTGGCTGTCTTCTTTGCTGCCTGTCCTAAAGTGCTGCTCAGCGTTCCTCAGCGCGGCTGCTCTGCGGGCCACCCGGAGATCCCCGTTGCGGTCTGCTCAGCCTGCGGTGCACAAAGCAGGGTCACTCAGAGGGGAAGCGGCTGCAGCTGAAATTGGTTTTATTTCACCTCAGCCGACAGCTTGCCATTCTCTTCTTTGACAGTAATTGCACGCTGCAGTGATGCAATAAAATTTGTTGTTGTTTTTTGCAGAGGGAGGTGACCTCTCTGTAGCTAGCCGGCCTTCGACACGGAATCTGTAGATGTCTTCCAGTGCAGGTCCTTGTCACTTTGTGATCTTGATGGATGATCAAACTTAATAGGGAATTAAATGGCAGAGCAAGTGGCTAACAGTTTTAATAAAAACAGAGATGAGGAGGCAAAAAAAAAAAAAAAAAGAAAAAGGAAGTAATCTTTTGGAATTATTAGCCTGAGTGTGAAAGAGCATTTCCTCAGCATGACAGCCAGAGGCTTGCTGCGCTGTTATTAAAGCACTTCAGTGGGAATCCGGGCAGATGGTCTTTTTACACAGCATAGGATTATATTGGATTAGTCATATAAAATTGTTGTTTACTGTCTCTAGCCCTTTTCCCTGGAGCTTTTATCAGTACCTCATGAACAACGAAGTTTGAGTCTGCCTTTAAGAGGTAACCCAGATGACAAGCTTTTTGTTTGTACAAACTACTACAATGTTGTAGTTGTTTAGTGCAATGGTCACGTTGCAGTGGGAGATTTTATAGCTGATAAAAGAGGATGTTTGGCCCGGATTTTCATTTTGCCTTTTGGGTGTGCCAGCAGGGAAAGTAAATCGTAAGGAGATGCTCTCTCTTCTTGCTGGCCTGCCTACAAGAGCTGTGCTGATCCCACTTCTGCTTCATCAGAGACAAACAGGAATTACCAAGACTGGCACTGTTTTTCATAATGCTTGCTCATGACTCACTAATGACATAACGCTTGATTAATGCACTGTTGCAAGTGGTGTATTAGATGTCTCTTGTGTTCCCTTTCTGAAATGCAGGCTCATATTCCGACTCCCTTTCTTCCCTGCATCCAGAAGGCCCAGGGATTGTTGCTTGGCCACACTCCGCATTTTCCTTCCTGCCGCAAACTAACCAAAAGATAGTCTCAAACATGCAGTGCAGGAGTCTCCCTTCAGATCTACCCTGGGGGTTGGTTAACATGGAAATCGAGATTTTTAGCTTCAAGGTCTGACAGACAGCTCTACTGGTAAAATGGCATCCTTCAGTGTTTTCTGGAATTTTCAGACTGGCTCTGTCACCTCGGGAAATTTTCCCTTCCAGGAAGTACGGCTGTGAGAGCTTTCCTGGGGTGCAAGTGCCTTTCATTCTCGACCGAGAGATACTTTTCTTCTCTGGAGGGAGTTCTGTGGACAAGTTAATACAGTCCCAATCTGTTACTCTTTTCCTAGACCATGTCTGTGGGTGTAGAACAATATGTGATAAAAGTCTTTTTCCCTGGCCTTGGAGGGAGAAGCGACAGACTGGCTCTGCCACATGCATGCCAGTATTGTTTTTTGAACATTATCCACTGAAAATACTAAAAATAATACCTTTTCCCCAAAAACAAACTAGTATTGTAATCTGATGTTTTTATCACTGAAGGAGATACAGAACTTCTGTCAGTGTGCTGTGGCAAAGAACCCTGTAGCTTAACTTATTTTAATAAATATTACCGCTGTTTGGTTTTGTCAGTTGGAAGATGAAATTGATTTCCTCTTATTCTTATATTTTATGAGAAAATATTTCTTATTTCTAATTCTTCAAACAAACACTCATCTTAAATCCAATCAGTTCTTTGTGCTTTTCGACTTGATACGCAGGAAATGTTCAGGTTTTGAACTGAATTCTGAAGTTTTGCATTTAGTTGTCCTCTGTGGTTGTGCCTAGGCTCAAAAAAACCAGACTGCTTCTCCCTGTTTCCGGGAAGGCTCCTGAACACAAACGGAATTATTGCTTCCTGACCCAAGCTCAAAACAAGATGAAGAAAGGCCCTTTTTCCCCTCTTGGACATTTTGTTTGAGATTGTTCCATGATTTTTCAGCTGGCTTTTGCCTGTGAGATTGGCAGCACTCATTGTGCCAAAGAACGTAACGGGCAGAGAGACTGCATGAACCGTGCCATCTTCCACCCTGAAGGGGACTCAGGAGTTGTTGCTGGTGCAGCTGATGGATGGAACAAAAGAGAGATTAATCAGGGACAGGTGAACTTTCTGTGTTTTTACAAAGGCATGGAGATTTTCGCAGGAGAATTTTAATTCCTGGAAAATCTCATGAGGATGGTCGGTCCTGAGGGTTGAAAGGACACATACTGCCCTTTAATCTGTGTGGAAAAAAGGCTACGCTTGGAGTTATTTTAGGGTTGCATCAAGTTATCCTGTGCTTATATATTTTCTGACAAGTTAAATCAATGGTTTTGGTGCACATGTGGCTGAAAAAAAGTGCTATGGGTCACATTCCTGCTGTTTGGCAGTAAGTAGCAGGCTCAGCACCATTGGAGTCGATGACATTTTCATTAATGTGTGCCAGGTCACCAATTTGTTCATACCAAGCTGAGTTAGAAACAAAAATGCAAGGAAAGAAGAACACGTTCAACAAATCAGCTGAACAATAGTGTAGGGAAATGCGTCTGCTGTAATTGTTTACAGTGGAAAGTAAATATCTTAGTGGCATTTCATACATTTACTGACAGAGAAGTTTTTAAAAAATCATGTATTGTCAGTATCTCTGGAAAATGAATGTTTCCTAATCAAGTACATAGAAGTCTTTTATGATTTGTATAAACTGTGTTTGTTTATTTATGCAGGCTAACACTATCTTTTGATATTTGGATGCTTCAAAATCTGATGTCCAGTGCTACCCAGCCTTGGGCCATTTTTACAGATCTATTGAGTATCTTTAATTTGGAAGAACGAATGCTCATTTTGAAGTGGGGCCACTCAAAATCAATGACCACTTTTGAAAATGTTTGATCATAATTTGCATGATAAAACCTACAGGAGCTTCAGCTGAAGCTTTTTTCCAAGAGTTTGAAGATACAAGTAGGGTTTTTTTGTGTCAGTTGCATCAGCACTTGTTTGATAAAATCTGAATCTTACATAAACTCCTTGCAGGTCTAGCTGCATAGTTGAGAAACATGGTTCTTGTCTGCTTCCTCCATCTATCTTCAATTCCCGTGCCAGCCATGGAAAAGCAGGACAGAGGGAGGCTGTGCGGCTCAGTTTCTAGGTCAGAAATCGGGAATTCTTGTTTCCCTTTTAGCTCTGTTGGCTCATTTCCCAGATTTTCTCTGTGTGATTTTCCAGCTTGTACAATTGAGAAGATGTTCTGCTGATAACAATTTTTTGAGTTCTGAAAATATTTGGGTCTTAAAAAATGTGCAAGGCTGCTGCATCATTGTCAAGTCCTTGGTAAGCTGGAGAGCGGCAGTGTGTCCAGAACTAATTGTTGTGTTTGTAGAAGAGCTAGAGTAACAGGGTCTGCAGATTTCACAGCTGAGAAAGACCCAAGACATGTTGTGGGCATGTTTTCTCTGCTACTTCTGACCTGCCTAGGTTGTTCTCTGAGGGCTGCCCCCCTGGAAGGGGCGGTGCTGCCCCTTCCATGCCCGCTCTAGTTTCTACAGGAGCCCTGAATTAATCCATCTGTGCTTCCTCCTCTTTTTGTTTTACTGCTCCACCCATAGTATTTGGAAAAAAAAAAAAAAATTAAACACCTGGGTACCATAGGAATGTAAGTCCTAGCAAGCCTTGCACATTCTTTATAAGATATTATTCCATGATATTCAAGTGGCCTTGCCTTGTATGGTATTAAGCAATTATGACTACTGCTGACATTCCCAATATTGAGGAAAAAATTGTTATCCTATTTATACTGTCTACAGTGAGATACCGGTATGTTGGGTATGCTGGATTCCACTGTGCTGATCTTTCTCCACCACACTGTCTTATACTACAGCTTCCCTTTATCACTTGAAAAATTCTTTCTGAAGTAGTCATTTTACAAAGTTTTGCAAAATATCAGAATTGCTATTCTATCAGAGCATGTTCTCTTCTAAATTAATAACATAGAATCATTGAAATGTTGGCCTAAAAGGGGCTTTAAAATGATTTCTTTGTCTACATGCTGCATGCCAGTGTGCTGTGCCTATTAGATATAGCTGTATCCAAAGTCATGCCTGATAGGTTGTTTCTCTGATGTATTTGTTAAAACCTCTAGTGAGGGAGAACTATGTGCATTTTTCTTCTTTGATATTAAGAAAAATTTCCCTGTCATCAAACTGAAATAATCTCTGTTGGAAAGTAACTTTCTTTATGCTCGGCCTCCTCTAGAGGACACGGTAAACAATTATTGTCATCCTTTACAATAACCAAAGAGAAAGACCAAGTCAGTTAAAATGACTCTCGGCATTTTCTGTTTTCTGGACTAAACAAACACAGTTATTTCAGCCCTTCCTGGTGTGGTGTATTTTCTTCCTTGTGTAATTTTTATTCCTGTTTTCTAGACTCCTCAGGACCTCACCTGAGATCTTGTTTGTGCTGGATGAAACAGAATAGAGCTGAGTAATTGCATCTCAGGATATTGCTACTCCATCTGAAAACAGGATTTCCCTTTTTCTGCGGCACCATTGCGTTGCTGGCTGGTATTATACTTCCTTATTTAATTTAATTAATTTAATTTTATTTTATTTTAACTGCTACTGTAGCCAGTAACATCCAGTTGTATTTTTATCGAGAAGTGACTACCTGGTTTTCATACTATGAACTGTCAGTTGCTAATTTATTCAATGTTAATTGCTGATTAAAGCAGCAATTTTGTAACTAGGCTATTTTGAGAGAAGGTGACTCGTCATGGGCCCCAAGAATTAGCAGTGTTGTGTGGCTGCTTCTGCAAATACGGAACCAATGCAGAAATCTTCCCAGACAGACAGGAGTTGTGGCAGCAGTTGCCAGTATGGGCACGTTGTTCCCTCCCATGCACCCTGGGATTGGTAACAGCCTCACAGCTTGGATCTCGGCTGTATTCAGCTCTGCACAGTGGCTTTTACCGTGCTCTGTGACCTCTGTGCCAAGTGCAAGGAGCTGGCAAGGTGGGTGACAGGCTGGTGCACGTTGATGGTGGAGGAGGAGAGATCCTGGGGTTGTGCCTTGGAGCTAGAGGCGCATGCCACGTCCCTTAATCTGGTGACATTTACAGCTCCTGCTTGCAGCCTCATGTGACCGGAGTGTCTTGTACAGTGTGTTAGGTAAGTTGTAGGCCCACGGCACGACATAGTGAGCTGCTGTCATCTCCCCTCTCTCTTCCCAGGCACGAATGGTTCCTCGCAAAAATTAGAATCACAGAATAGTTTGAATTGGAAGGGACCTTTAAAGGTCACCTAGTCCAACCCCCTGCAATGAGCAGGGACATCTTCAACTACATCAGGTTGCTCAGAGCCCCGTCCAACCTGACCTTGAATGGTTCCAGGGATGGGGCATCTACCACCTCCCTGGGCAACCTGTGCCAGTGTTTCACCACCCTCATCATAAAAAATTTCTTCCTTCTATCTAGTCTAATCTTCCCTCTTTTAGTTTAAAGTAATTTCCCTTGTCCTATTGTAACAGGCCCTATCTTTCCTGTAGGCCCCCTTCAGATGCTGGAAGGCTGCTATAAGGTCTCCCCAGAGTCTTCTCTTTTTCAGGCTGAACAACCCCAACTCTCTCAGCCTGTCCTCGTAGCAGAGGTGCTCCAGCCCTCTGATCATCTTTGCGGCCCTCCTCTGGACCCACTCCAGCATGTCCATGTCTTTCCTGTGCTGGGGGCTTCAGAGCTGGACACAGTACTCTGGGTGGGGTCTCACGAGAGTGAAGTAGAGGGGCAGAATCACCTTCCTTGACCTGCTGGCCACTCTTCTTCTGGCCAAGATCCACAATCAGGTGGGCTACACAATCAAGATGGAGGGGCAGGTGGCATCTGGCAACATTTTACACCAAAAAAAAAAAAAGATGGCAACATGCAATGGGCTGTAAGTAACAAGAGAGGCAATGTTTTATCCAAAGACGGGAGATGCAGAGAACAAAAGAAGACTTAGATTTGAGACTTGGAGAATGAGAAACAGGAAGGGTTTTTAAGTGCCAGTAACAAAGGCTATTGAGACCAGCAGGCAATAATCACTGCTTTGGGTCAATCTTGCTGTGATGGGTTATCTTCTTGTGACTGGTGAGTACCTACTGTTGGTATGTTATCTGTGAGGCCCAGCCCATCACGAGGGTGGAATGCTTTTGTCCTGCCTGCATGTCTGCCAGCCAAAAATACCTACAAAATAACAAAAAACAAAGGCAAAACTCAGCAAATAGTAGTAACACCAAGAACCACAAACGAGAGGGACACACCCCCCAGCGCTGGGTAGCGCCAATACCAGCTGCGATGTTTTCTTCTGCACTGTGGCTTCTGTTGTGATGGGGGATGCAGAATACACTTTTGCAGAGATACAGAACTTGGTGTGTGTTGATGTGCAGCTGTGTCCGTGGAGGTCTGTAACCGCCAGTGTTCTCAATCCCACACACTCCCTATCTGTTCGCCACAGAAAATAAAATTGCGAATAAACCCAATGACAATTTATAAGAGACAAGCCCAGACTGGGTGTTTTTACGCCGGCTGCGGAGGCTGAACTTCACAGCCACAGTAAAGCTGATTCCAGAGCCCCCCCCCGCCCCGGCCCCACTGTCACCATGGGGTGCAGGCCGGCTGGGAGATCTCTGCCTCAGGGGAGCTCGAACGCACCGGGACTTGCCCGCCGGGGGCGCTCGCTGCTCAGGCGGCCGCCGCGCTGGGTCCCGCCTGCCTCGCACCCCGGCCGTGCCGCCCCCGAGCGGAGGGAGGAGGCTTGGGCGCCGCGGGGCCGCCGCCGCCGCCGCTCGGT